>JANIVI010000035.1:0-37743 GCA_030555755.1 Wickerhamiella kazuoi | reverse complement strand
CGCCTTCTCATAAAGTCCAAGGCAGTCGCGGATATCCGCCAGCTGCGCGAGCTTGCCGCTACCGAGCTCATCCTGATGCTGAAAGGCGCTCCCGGCCCGGACGCCGCCCCCCCGGCTCCAGGGGCGGGGGGCTACCCCTCAGCGGGATCCGAGCTACCCTTTTGCCCTGACGTCCCTACCCCCTCTGCGCGCGCCCACTACACAACCCCCACCCACGCCCCCGCCCAGCCCGGGACTCGTGCCCAGCCCTCCAACGCTCGTGCAGAGGCTCCCCTGCCAAGCTGCCCTACCCTCGTGTCTGCCCGCGTCCCTGCCCTGCCTGCATTGGGCGCGTCAGTGAGCTCGCAGCGGTTGCGGCACCGGCAAGCTTTGTTTTGGCATCTGTGATCGAATAAGTCGCGCCCATGGCGCCGGCGACGCGGGCGGCTGGCGCCCGGGGCCTTGCCGTAGTCTGCGCACCACGCGGGTTTGCCCGCCGCGGCCCGCGGGCGCCGGCCTGCACGGCTGCGGCGCGTCAGCCGCGCACGCAATGGCAAATTTTCTACACGATCAGCCGCAGGGCTGCAGAGTCTGTTACAAGTTGCGTGCCACCGATTCGCATCGCACTCGGCCCTGCGAGCTGTGCGTCGGCCGTTTGAAACCTCGCTCGCGCATGCCCGTGGCTTGCGTCGCCAAGCCCGATTGGCTCGCCCGACAGCCTCCGCGCGCCCCCCGCGGTGGCCGATGCGCGTGCCCCTGTTGATCTTTCTTATTTTTAGTTGTTTTGCGCCACGCGCGCCCCACCGATGAACGCCTGCAACCGGGGCCCCGCCCTCAGGATGGCCGGCAACGCGATGTCGTGCGCGTTGCCGCCCAACGGGGGAGGGAAGGGTCTCGGAACAATTCGCCCGAGTCGCAGCATGGCAAGCAGCTGCGCGCGGCATGGAAGCTTATGACGTACCTGCGTACTTCTCTGAGGGTCCAACGGCAAGCGATCTACACATAATCTACGATCAACCGGCTATAGGCGCGCGGCGACACACGCCTTCAAAGGCGAGGCGGCCGAGGCGCACCCCAGGCATCGAAACGCCTCAAACCGCAAGGCGTCGCGGTACATCGGCGGCAATGAAACGGAGGCAAACGGCAGCCCGGCGGCAACGCTTATCTCGGAACCGCAACCCCGCCTGGCACTGGATCAAAGGGCCTCCCCCCGGTACTCGCCTCTGCTGCTTACGCAATCGCAAGGCGCGCTGTGCGGAACGATGCACAACCCCGCAGTCGGATCAGTGCCACATTGCCCTTTGCTGCCGGACTTGGGCCTGACTTTAGTGACAGCCGCTGGACCGCTTGTAGGGATCGGCTAAAGCCGAATTGCTTTGCCAGGCGCGTGCATCGACCGGGGGCCGGGTTCGCTTTGCGCAGGCTGGCCACATCGGGGTAAACGCAACCCTCAAACAGGCACATGCTGCGTTGCCCCAAGGTGCCTTGTGGCAACGCGGATGGTTTCTATTCCGCTTTTGTGGCAATTGGTTATCTGCTCAAAAAAACTGATCTCCACGCTTTGTCCCCCGCGCTGACTAGCGACTTGTCTCTTGGGGCTTGGCAGGGGGGCAGGATTGCACCCACGGACGTGGCGCCACTCGACCCCCACCAACGCAATTCCCCAGCCTTTGTATAAAACGGTGCTAAAATATAGGCTACCCGGTAACATAGTCTAGCTAAGCCTGTTTCGTGCCATTGGCAGCAAACGCCAAATATGTTGCGGCCGGATGTCGGCCCGCCAGTCGTTTTCGGGGCGCGGGCTGGCTCATGCACAGTTTAGGGTTCGACCACGTCGCATCTAGCGGGCCACCTCGGCAAACGTGAAAAACCGCCGAGGGGGTACGGCGGCTAAACCATCAGAGACGATGCCCTCGCGCTGAGTAGTGTTATTTGCTCACTTAAAATAGCCACACGATTGCATATCGGCCTACCATGTCAATTAGCGCTGCGTATGCGAGGCACACCATCCTAAAACGCTGGACCTGGCCTGGGGCACATCGCCTGCAGGGTTCTGCATGCAGGCTGCTGCTTGGGCCATGCTTGGATCCTGTGAGTAAGCGCCTCCTAGATCTCAGCGCGCTAGCTCTCTGGGGTTCCTTCTTGTCGGGCGCAAGCATCTGCTCCACGTTTGTGACCCCAGAACGGCCGGCATGCCTCCGCGTGGCCAGCATATCGTCGCACCCATACGGGGCGACGGTAAGGACACTCTCAACGAGCCCGCACCGGACAATGAGCAGGACGGTGGACGCGTCCGTAGTGTTCTACGAAAACGCGTAGAAGCGGGGACCGTAGCGTCCGCCTCGGAGAACACTGAGATAGACATTGACGCGCTCCCACCACGCACCCGCGACAAGATTTTAGCGGCACTTCGCAATTTTGGCGGATTTGGCGAGATTGGCGACAGCGAAACCGAAGTCGAATCCGCGAAAGGGTTGACGGCTCGTGATGCCTGTCGCAGCCGAGGCTCTGGCAGCCGTAGTGTATCACCAGAAAACTCGCCCTCGGATGATGAATTCGGGTCTGCCGCGGGCGGCAGTCGCGCTCGGGCGCTTGTTGAGCACTCTACCCAACCGGGCACAAATGGTCTTGCCAAAGACGAATCGCCGGATGCATCGGATGGTCTACTGACACCGCCCCTCTCACCACCGAGACCATTCGGTCCTGCTCTGGAAAAACTTTTTTTGAAGCAGGGCCTCTTTGCTGACGAGCTAGACGACCAGGAGGATGAGGACGTGAAACCGGAGTTCCGAGGCCCCGCGGCTTTCCCTTTGCCGCTGGGTGATGGTCTCGCGAGACTCGAGTCCGAGCTGGATTTCAGACTTCCCTACAATATTTACTGCCCTATGCACCCGTTCGAGAACGTGAGCAACTGGAAACCCATGACACGGAACCTTTGGCTCAATAATACGCAGTCCATGCTTGCTCCTGAGCCCAAAACACCACTATGTATGTGTGAGGGTGATTTATGTGATGAAGACTGTGTGAACCGATTAGTGCAGTTTGAGTGCGACCCTTCCTGCTGCCCTGCTGGCAAGGCAGACTGTGGTAACCGTGCGCTGCAGGTGATGGCCGCGACTCCGTACACACAACACATGAAGTCTCCTTCACCCAGTTCCGGCGGTCAAGTTGTTAAGGATGCTTCGGGCCCATTGAGGTCTAACCCTCCTTCTGCGGGTAGCAGCACGCAGTCTAGCCCAAGTTCAGCAGGTGCGACCGCCATGCCGATACTGCCTGCGGTGAGGCGTGGTGTACGGTATGCTCGCGGGTACGAGATCTTTCAGACGAGTGCAAAGGGCTTCGGTCTGCGTGCGACTCGCCGCTATGAGCCCTTTGAGCTTGTTCTTGAGTACACAGGCGAGGTGATTACCGTGGCACACATGGAGGAACGATTGAGCAAGGACTACAAGGGCCTCCAGAACTACTATTGCCTGAGTCTCGGCAATGGGCTTGTTATTGACAGCGGCAAGCGCGGCTCTGAAGCCCGTTTTGTGAACCACTCGTGTCGTCCCAACTGCAATATGGAGAAGTGGGGCGTTAAGGGAATCCCTCGCGTTGGGCTCTATGTTGGCGAGGAACCAATTCCAGCTGGCACTGAGTTCACATATGACTACAATTTCGATATTTTTGGTGGCGCGACAGCCCAAACATGTCACTGCGGTAGCGCTAGGTGTCGTGGTGTTATCGGAAAGCGTACAGATACCCCTAGCCCGAGACAGCTATCGCCCTTGACGAGCACCATTCCGGCAGCTGAGAATGCAACAACTACCACTAGCCAGAAGCTCAAGATCAAAATCTCTCTTGTCAACGCGCGACGCCGTCAGTATTTGATCAAGGCAAGACTCATACGCAAAGAGAAAGCACTCGCTCGTGCTGCCGCCAAGGCTGCCCGCGTGCGTGGCAAAGCAGGGAGCGCGGGATCAGCTACTCGAGCCCGTAAGCAGGACGCGAAGGCGGAGAAGCTAGCAGCTGCTACTGCTGCTGCTGCTGCTGCACAAGAGGAGGACGATGACGCTGAGCGTGAGAGTGACTCAGAGACCAGTGAGCATGTCGAAACACAAGAACTACCCACTTTCTCTAACGGACTGCCACTTTTACCAGAGGATCTGCCGTCATCGCGTCGTTACACGAGATCCGTGGGCCCTGCGCCTCGCAAAATTGACTATGATCTCATCGATGCAATGCAGATTCATCGGAGACGTCGGAAGGATGCCCGCGGCGCGATATCGTCGCCTGTAGTAAATTCTGAGGTGCCACAGCTTGCCGATGAGGCTGACGAAAAGGATCTGGCAAGTGCATCTGAGAAACCTTCCCTAAAGCGGGTAAAAGTTGTCGAGGAAGGCGAGATCCCGGACGACAAAACACATATTGGTGAAGAGAACCTGCGAACCGCATCTGTGTCTCCTCGGAAGCGCTCAAAGCCGAGCCACATCTTTTATGAGTATGTATCGGCAGATGACGATTCGGTGGCTGATCCTGAAGAGCGGTTTATGCGCGAGATTGAGGCCGCGGTTCAGTCTAGCTTGGATGATCCAGGCTATATGACTCGTGGCATGCGCACACGCCGGGGGCTCAGATCTGTAGGCTCTGTCACTGCGGTACCAGTAGAAAGCGAGACTGAGTCTGTTGCGAAGCCTAGGAACCATTCTAGCTCCAGGTCTGATGCGACGGTGATTGGATTGAATGAACCCATGCAAGAGGTCACAGAGGTCTCGCCAGAGCCCAGTAGCACCGTTAGTGCAACTGCCGGCGACGATACACATGTTTCCGAAGCAGCCGACGCTGAAGTACCGGCGGTTTCAAGCTCTCTTCTAGCGGACATCAAGCAGGCGAGCCCCAGGGCCAACCCCTCAACTGAGCCATCGAGATCGAGCTCCGCTCAAGAAGAGCCAACAGAGACGACTAGATTATCAGCGCTCGCGCAGGCAAATGCGATCCTGGCCAAGGCACGCACTGGGTCACCCGCAGCAGCGTCCCTACAGCTACCGGGTAGCCTCGCACGAGCATTGGCACATTCGCCCACACGTCGGATGTACACCCTCGAGGACAGTCCCACGTTCATGTACCTCGGTAAGATGATCACGCTGCAGCCGCAGCTTGATAAAACGTCCGCGCCTGCTGAGCAGACTGCGCCGGCCCCCTCCTCTACTTCGGCACCCGTGGCTCAAGCGGCTGTTTCCCCGAGAGGAGCTCATACGTCTGCCATTGAGGCCGCGGCACCACGGCCGCCGGCCGCGATTGTTGAGGCCAAGTCTACCTCGCCACATGCATCTACGGCGCAGGTACATGCTGCGGTCCAGACAGCGGCGCCTCCCGCATCTGCAGAGGCATCTGCTCCAGCTGCACCGGGTGGGTTTGCAACGCCCGCCGCACCTGCTGCCTCTGCTAATACTAAAGTGCCTGTAGGCGCTAGCGATGGTCCGCAGAAAATGAGACAGCCTGTGCGGGCCGTCTCGCGGCGGTTGGCGCCGCGCGAGCCACCGTTGGCATCAGTTCCGCCCAGTCCCCTTCCCTCGCCACACGCCGTGCTCGCGCCTGCGCCGCCTCAGGTATTTTACGATGTGAATGGCCCCCCTCCTGGGTTCCTGCCCTTTGTGCCGGGACCGGCGCCTGGCATTGTGATCGATCCTAGCGCGGGCTATCGTGCATGCTACGGTGGTGGCTTAGATGGGAGCATGTTTGTTGGTAGCGGGTACATGGTACCCGTGGGTACAGTCCCGGGTTTTGATCCACAACGCGGGCCTGTAGGCCCGCTTGGTGTGCCTGGGCCACAGATGCTGCCGCTGCCGATGCCTATGGGCACGTCACTGGGTACGCCTATGGGCAGCATCATTAGTACACCGCTGCCCGGCATGCAGTTGCCTGCTGGCGCGCTTCCCGGAGGTCCCATGCAGGCGGGTCTTCTCCAAGCTGGCTCACTGCCAATTCCTGGTGGTCCTCTATCTGGTGGCCCCATGGCTGGCCTGCGTGGCATGCCTGCGCCGCCTTACTTCGTTCCTGTCGGGCAGGTACCGCCGCAACTACGGTTTGCGGCCGCAGCGCCGGCCACTCCGCCTGCGCGCGGCTCACCAGCAGTCCCCGCTGCCGTCGTCATGCCAGGCTCGACGCTACCCGCCAAGACGCTAGCTCCCGAGCCTGCGCGCCGCAATTCGTTGAACATTCTAGCTGACGCCGTGCCGACGTAGGCTGGCCATCCAGCGGCTTTGCTGTTTTTATAAAGCTAATTTATTATCAATATTTATCCACCAACCCAGCCTGATTTCGTGCACCCTGTAGTGATCGACGTATACGTTGGAGACGGGCCATCGGCTCCGCTGAAAATCCGGCGCCCCGGCGTTTCAGACGCAAGGGTTCGGGTCAGTCTGCATGCCGATAAGAAGCAATCCACGAGAGCAAGCGCCATTGCGGCATGCGTAGAGCAAGCAATGTTGAGCTCGCTACAGTCAACCCCAACGTTTTACCGCGAAAAGTAGCGGTGTCTGTCAAAAGTAAGAGACCGTGGCACTCACACCCCACCAACAGACTGACCTTGCGAGGACTCCTCAGCGGCCGATCTCACCCGAGCAGTGGCTCTTGCTGATGACTCAGTGACGGTCGGGCGTCTTCGGCCGTCGAAGAATTTATATAGCTGCAGGGACGTCGCCCGAGCGCCCCGCAAGTTCTCGCACCCGACTATTGTGCTAGCATTCACGTCCGCCAATTGCCTGAGCTGGACACTGTCTGCTGAGAGTTGATTGATTGCGTCTGTGCCACTCAAATTAGACCCGCATTAAATTATTGGAGCTTTAAACCGTTCCGCACAGATCCCCTACACAGAAGACCCACACAGCCATGCAAATCTTCAACACAGAGTTCCACTATGACCACTCGTGGGCCAACGTCACTCGTGCCAACTGGAAAAAATATCCAAATGAGATAACCACCCACGTCGTGGCAGTCGACGTTCTGCGGCGCGAGGTCAACCCGACGACCGGCGTACTGCGCACCGAGCGTCTGATCACGTGCCAGCAGGCGATTCCAAGGTGGCTCGCTGCCATCATTCCTAGTAACGTGTCGTACGTGCGTGAGGTATCGGAGGTTGACCCTCGCAATCAGACGCTTGTCATGCGTTCGCAGAATCTGACTGCCGCGAACGTGCTATCGGTCTTTGAGACGGTGACGTACAAGGCCGATCCCTCTAACGCGGACCGCACTCTGTTCTCACAGGAAGCAACTTTCCGCTCGTTTCTGGGCTGGCGCAAGCTCTGCAACAAGGTCGAGGAGTGGTCCGTTGAGCGCTTTGCTCAGAATGCAGGCCTGGGCAAACAGGCGTTTGAGAGCGTTCTTGACCGCATCTTTGGCGACCGCACCCCTGCAGCTACCGCTCCTCTGGCCGCTTGAATGTCTCGCGCAGGGCTGCGACACAAATATTTATTATACAAATAGAAAGCGAGCGATGCTCTGCTATGTTGTACGCTACCTCTGTACGCTCGCTCACACGACACTGACAGCTCACGTGTGCGTGACTGCCACTGCAAGGCACTCACAGCCCAGCGCCACTGCATGCACGCACTGGGACTACCTCACTCCAGAGCGATTTTCCAATCTGTCACGGGGCGCACAACGCAAGCGGCCTAAACACCCAACCGCGTGTCGCTAGAACATTAAACTGTGCGAATAATTGCAATTATGTATGCTTATTTGTCACTGCCGTCGATGATGTACGCGGTGTGGGTGCGGCCCGAGTAGAAGCGCTCCTGGCCGTCGTCCTTCTTGTGGTGAGCCATGAACGTGCCGGGGCCGCTCTTGGGGTCCTCACGACGCAGGCGCTTCACAACGCCGTCGTCGCCGACCTGGAAGTACTGAAGCATAGCGAGCTTGGTCTTCTTGTGCTTGTGCTTAGTCTTCTTGGGCGTAGTGTAGACCTTCTTCTTACGCTTCTTACCACCACCGCGCAGGCGCAGGACCAAGTGCAGGGTCGACTCCTTCTGGATGTTGTAGTCAGAGAGAGTGCGACCGTCCTCGAGCTGCTTGCCGGCAAAGATCAGGCGCTGCTGGTCGGCAGGGATGCCCTCCTTGTCCAGGATCTTGGACTTGACATTGTCAATAGTGTCGGAAGACTCCACCTCAAGGGTGATCGTCTTCCCGGTCAGGGTTTTGACGAAAATCTGCATATTAACGGATCGTCAGCAACTAAAAAGATGCGTCGTTCTAACCGTTAACGTGGTAGATGTCTGACCTCTGGGTGTGTCTGCCTGAGTAGAAGTTTGTCTCAATTGGGCATCAGCAAAGCCCTGAGCCCTACCTGAATCCATAGACATGGGTGTGCCGAAGTCAAGTCCTGCTGAGTCAACGCTTGCGGGCCATCCTACGTGCGCGGTGCGGCGCCACTCCCAATTGACCGGAGGAGTAGTGCAACAATAATACCTTTGACCCAGGCGGCCCACGCGCTTGCAGTCGGCCGGGCAGGCGGGACCGGGCATGCATGCTCGTGGGTCTGGCTGAGGTGGGGTCCATCGGCTGAGACAAAGCCAATGACTACGAGTCTGAGATACTTGGGGTTTAAGGTGCTTATTTGTGCACTTCTCACCTTTTGAGACCTAAATTACGGCGACATAGCCTTCAGCAGCGGACTTGACACCTAATTTTCACTTTTTTAGATCCGCAGGCAAGCGCACGCATGGAACATGAGACACTCCTTACCCAGGAGAACCACGACGATTTGAGGCGCGGTGACCTCTAAAACACCCAAATGATGCACGATTGAAACAGAATTTTTGCGCTTATATATGTTCCCACAAGTGCATCAATGACCTTCGGCCTTCAATAGCTCTTTGGGCGATTTATTGTGGAGTAAAGTGAAGTTCACGGCCGGTATCGCGTTGCAGGTGTGAGCTGCATGGCGATCTGCAGGAGGCTGCAGCTTTCTGGGGAGGTATATATCTGTCGCGCGCAGACTTGTGCTGATACGCTTTCCGTCCACTCCCTGAGAGCAATCGTCTTGAAACCTTCCATCCCACGCTTTCTTTAACAAAGCCTCAACTGCATTGAGAAAGTTTCCCTTGTGCTTTTCTTTGCCTCATTGGAACGTCCATTCTTAGTGGTTTGACACTCATAGTCTGTCCAAGAGTATCCGGCAACTTAATACATCAGCTTCTGAGTCTGAGAGTCCAATGCTTCCCGCAAATTCCCGGTATTTTGGCACTAAGCGTGCGCTGCCGATGGCACCCGCTGGCTTTGAAGCTCCCAAACCGGCCACAGTCGTTGAGCCCCTTGTACCTGGTGCGGCCGTTCTGGAATTTCAGCACCTGAGCTACGGCTACCAGCTCAAAAGTGAGCTTGGAACAGGCACCTTTGGCACAGTACACAAGGCACATTCAGCCAAGCTGAATGGAGCGCTCGTGGCCGTGAAAACGCTCAAGGATACCGCCGGCGTCAATCCCTATGAACTGCGCGAGGTCCAATTTTTCGAGCGCGTACCAGCACATGACAACCTGGTGAATTTGTATGAGATGTTCAGTGACCCAGCCGATCAGCAAGTACATTTTGCTATGGAGCTTATGGACTACAGTCTGCTCGACCTTGTGAAGGGGCGCAAGGGACGCCCATTCTCTGTGAGAACAACCGTCAACATTGCATCTCAGCTCTTGCGCGGCATCGCTCATATTCACGCTCACGGTTATATACACCGTGACCTCAAGCCTGAGAACATCCTCGTGAGCTCGGGTGCGACAAGGTCTAGAAAAGGCGAGACCATCGTCGTCAAGATCGCCGATTTTGGTCTTTCCCGAATGGCAGATACCCCGGGGGACCATAGCCGCTGGACGGCTTATGTTGCAACTCGCTGGTACCGGGCACCGGAGCAGCTCCTTGGCCTGAAGTATCACACCTACGCCATCGATATCTGGTCGTTCGGCTTGCTTCTATTTGAGATCGCCAACTTGGTTCCCTTATTTCCAGGCAAGGATCCCAGCGACATGCTGCGCCGTCAGATCAAGGTCCTTGGCAGCCCCGGAGGCATGTCGCCTGGCGGCCCCTGGCAGGACGCTGCGGTAAGCGATATCCAGCTTGCCCGCAGCATGTTTCTTGGCGGCGAGTATTATGGGATGCATATCGGTGATTATTGCCGCTACCCAGAGGCAATGGTGTTTGGCAAAATCTGGCTGGCCTGCCTAGCCTGGGATCCTAAACGGCGCCATACCCCTGGACAGCTTCTCAGCAAGTTGATGAAGCTGGGGAGTACCCGTACAGCCAGGGCGCCTATTGTTGTGCGGCCAAGTTCTGCTATTTGATCGCACGGCGCTGTCGCTTCACAAATTCTACGCTGAATCGCTTGCCATCCTTGAATGGCGTATACATAAATCGTTAATTATTGCTGCTATTCTTTTTCCTCAATGCCTCCCTGAGAGGGCATATTTGAGGGTCTCGTTAGTGAGATCTTCCGCATCAGAACCCCCTGCTAAACACCATTACTCTGACCTTGCCAACACGGATCTGTAACTGTGTGACCAGGCGATCTAGCCACCCCCTGTGCTCATATTGCAGCTCGTGGAGAAAGCTTTGAGCTCGCCTGGTTCAATACGGCTCATTTGAATAGTCTGGATTCCATGCGACCTCTCCTGTTGGCAATTGGAAACAACAGTGCCAGAAAGTAATAAATAAATGTACATCTCTATGTCATGATGTGCGAAATGCAACGTTTAGGTTCGGGCGGTAGAACTGTCCCCTCTATCTTTCGGAGCGGCCTACTGCTCCCATGGCTTCTTGCGCTGCGTCTGCTGAGCTGCACCAGCGGCCGCCGGCCCCAAAACCGTCTCAGGAATTACGCGCACGCCAGGCACCGGTCGATCGGCCTTGATATATTCAACGAGCTCCTGGTATGACAACTGAACAGGAACTGACGTATCCTCCTCTTGGCTGGCGCCCTGGGGCGCAGGACGCTCCTCTGCGTTCTCTAAAGCAAGCATGATCTCCGGGATCGGAACGTCAAGTCACACGAGCAGCCCCCTGAGCACGGCTGTAGACTCGTGCGACTAGAGGATGTGGTGCAGAGTGGCTCGCGGGGTGTACCTCGGTCGGCTGCTCGGCAGGGTATGCACCCGCTCGCTTCTCCCAAGGCCGGTGACGGCTCCGGCCCTTTGGTCCCGGGGTAACACTCCGCGTTTTCCCGGTGCAACCCCTTCCCTGGCTGCAGCATGTGAGGCCCGCCAAGTATGGAGCCAGGAGATGTCCCAAGGCGTATAAGACACGTTCCCCCGCGTTTTACGCCCCTCGCCCAGATATCCAGAGCCTCCTAGTGGCCCGGTCTTTCAGGTAATACCCTCCCTTATACCCTCTTTCTTATTATTTTCCAAAAATGTCCAACGATAACGTCGCCCACGCACTGTCTGGAGCTGGCGGCGGAGCTCTGGCCATGGTGGTCACGTACCCACTCATTACGCTGAGCACCCGCGCTCAGACCGAGGCAGTGCGCTCAACGGAGGCTCGCGATAAAAAGTCGGTGTCGGCCCTCGAGGCTGCCAAAGCCATTGTTAAGCGCGAAGGCATTTCGGGCTTGTATGCGGGTCTGGACTCGGCGCTTTTCGGCATCACCTTGACCAATTTCATTTACTACTACTTCTACGAGGGCACGCGGGCTGTCTACCTCAAGACGACGCCAACGCTGTCGACGTCGCAGTCGATCATTGCCGGCACAATTGCTGGAGGTGCCACGTCGGTTATCACGAACCCGATCTGGGTCGTGAACACCCGCATGACTGTGAAAGACAAGGACTCGGCCAAGCCGTCGACCCTTGCCACGGTGCGCGACATTTACCAGCGCGATGGCCTCAAGGCGTTCTTCTCGGGCCTCGGCCCTGCACTTGTACTCGTGGTCAACCCCGTGCTGCAGTACACGATCTTTGAGCAGCTGCGCAACGTAGTTGAGAAGAACCGGAAATTGACCGCTCTCGATGCATTCTTCCTCGGAGCGCTCGGCAAGATCATTGCTACCTCGGTGACGTACCCGTACATCACACTCAAGTCGCGTCTCCAGCTGCGTCGCAAGGGTGACACCAGCGGTGGCTCGTCATCGCTCATCCAGGGCCTGCGCGATATCATCAACCGCGAGGGCGTCGCTGGCCTGTACAAGGGCCTCAACACAAAGGTGCTGCAGTCGGCGCTGACGTCGGCATTCCTGTTTTTCTTCAAGGAGCAGCTCTTTGCCGTTGCGCTGGCGTTTCTGGCGCTGCTTCGCAAGACGCAGTAGATTGGCACTGTCTATATAAAACATATAACTACAAGCCCCTGCACAGCGGGGGCGCATTTTGCAGCGCTTGGTGCGCCCAAAAGAGGACTATATTCAAATGTTACCTGGCTTTGGTAACCTGGTTTTCGTAACCTGGTTTTGGTTTCCCTTTCGCGATGGCTACAGCCAATCGATGAATAGGCAGATGCCCCAGACGTTAACCGCAAAGAATAGCAGCGTGGAGATGAAGAGCTGGGGGTAGAACATGGGAACACCCAGGAACTCGAGCTGGTACGCTGTGCGCAGCCACAGCGCCTGCGACGCGACCCACA
Organism: Wickerhamiella kazuoi; assembly: GCA_030555755.1. Taxonomy (NCBI): domain Eukaryota; kingdom Fungi; phylum Ascomycota; class Dipodascomycetes; order Dipodascales; family Trichomonascaceae; genus Wickerhamiella; species Wickerhamiella kazuoi. The sequence continues at coordinate 25,188 of JANIVI010000035.1, read as the reverse complement.
GCACGGCAAACACGTACTTGACGGGGCCCGCGCGGGCCACCGTCGGCATGAAAAAGGGCAGCAGCACGATGTACCAAATGAAATACTGCGACGTGCACACCTTGTTGAACGTGACGAAAGCGAACGTCTGGACAAACATCGTGCCCAGCATATTGCGCCGCGCGAACGCAAGCGGCAGAATCACGCCCGAGAGCGCGAGCTGGGGCACAAAGGCCCACCGCTCGAGCTGCGGGCTGCGGGCAGGCGCGGCGAGGCTGTAGTAAAGGGACGTTGAGTAGGCGCTGAAGTTGTGCCGGTGGTCGAGGCGCACGAGGTGGTAGAGCCACGACTCGTTGAGGTACTCGTCGCCGTAGATGTGCCACATGAGCAGCGTGAGCGCGAAAAAAGCCGCGGCCGCGCCACCCAGAAAGGCCACGCGGCGCCGATTGACAAAGCGCCGCGGCGCGAGCGGGCCGAGCGCCCACACAACGGTCGGGATGTACACGATGGGGTAAATTTTGAAGTGAACGGCCACGCCGGCGAGAAGTCCGGCGACGGCGTCAAAGCCGCGCGACACGGCCCAGACCATCGACACGACGAGCGCGCCGAGCAGTCCCTCGGACGAGCCGCGCGTGCTGATCGTCGACACCATCGGGTTCAGCAGCCACACCGACGTGTACATGCAGGCGCGGCGCGTCGACAGGCCCTGGCGGCGCAGCAGGTCGATCGCCAGCATGCCCGCGACCAGGTCGCCGAGCACAAACAGGACCTTGCCGAAGCTGAAGAACCAGTTGGCCGACGCCACGAGCAGCCACGCAAGCAGCGGCGTGTAGCGGTAGGTGTCGCGGAGGTACGGCGACTCGCCCTGGGCAACGTAGCGCGCGGCGTCGGTGAAGACCATGTAGTCGACGTCGGTGAACTTTGGGACCATCGTCGCGTCCTGGTAGAGGCCCCAGGCAAAGATGGCCGCGCGCTGGAGCGACGCCGCCGCCAGCATCTGCGGCGGCCGCCACAGTCCCCCGCCTGGCATGCTGGGCTCGCCGAGGGGTGCGGGTCGTGCCTGGGAGATCGGGGGCTTAGGTGGGTAAGTGCGGCTGAGCGACGGTTACCGCGCGGCAGCTGGGAGGCGGCAGCAGCAGCAGCGGAGGCTGCAAGGGCATGGCAGACTCGGGCTGGGACGCACAGCCTAGGCAAACCGCCGAGAGCAAAAGCCACGGACCGAGCGGGCCACACCCACAAAAGTCGGGAGCCCCTGCTTGAATTGAAAAATGCCTCTTTTGGCGATAATTAGATACATTAATTAGCCTCTGTGCGCAGAAAGCTAGAGCTGGTTGCGCTCAGCGCGCTCGAGCGCGATGGCATGATACGGGGGCAGCTCGAGGTAGTAGAAAACGCCGGCGGTGTGCTTTTTGATGCGCGACATGGCCTTGCACACGACCTCGCGGACTTCGGCAGACGGATGGAACAGGCCAAGGTTCAGGTAGTACACCGACGCGGTCTCGGCCAAAAAGCGCGTCACGTCCTTGCCGCTGTCGATGCCTCGGCAGATGACCTTGTAAATGGCGGCGGCCTCCTCGGTCCCGAGGTTGCCGTGCTTGAGCTTGAGGTGCGCGTTGACAAAGTCAACGAGCGGCCGCGGCGGGCGCGACCAGCACGTCGCCTTGATCTGCTTGAGGTAAAAGTAGAAGCTGGGCTGCCGCTTCCACACAGCGTTGACGGTCGAGTACACGGTCGCATACTGCATCTTCTCACCCTGGCTGGCCCACGGGTAGCCAAAATCGCCGAGCAGCTCAACCGGGCCGCCCGCGCCGGCGCCACCGGACGTGCGGCTGTCCTGCGTGGCCAGCGTAGCCGTGTCGTCGCGCAGCCGGCTCGCGTCGTCCTTGCCAGCGCCGCCATCCGCCGACGTCGCAAGCGAGCGACCATCGCCAGCCAGCGACTCGGCGACGTTCTCGAGGTCGCCAGACGCCGCGCGCCGCAAGTACATGCGCGTGTACTCGATCAGCCGCTCGCGCACGGCGCGCTCGGCATGGCGGTCGGCGGCCAGCGCCGTCGCCTCGTTCACAAAGTCCGCGTCGGCTTGGAAAGTTGCGGGGTACCGCTCAGGGACTTTGCGTTGCATCTGCGCGCTCAGCTCAATCCGGCGCTTGTCGATGTGCACCGCCACGTCCCACCACTCGGGGTGCAGCAAAAACGCGGAGTTCGTCACGCCGGCGATGTACCCGTCGGTCTTGAGCAGATCATCAATACGTGCGAGATCCACATAAGGGAACACGCGGTGCGTCGTGTTGAGTTGGCCGCCGGCCGAGCCGAAGTAGCCGCATGCGAGCACGAGGTCGCACAGCTCACGGCAGGCAACCTGAGCCGAGTCGCCGATGAAGATGACACGCTTTCCGGTCAAAATTGCGACCCACAGCGCAATGAGTGGCGAGGTCGCAGGGCCGTATACCGATACGTCCTTGTGGAAACCCTTTATTGGCTGCAGCTTGCCGCACAGGTTGACAAAGTTAGTCACCGAGAAGTCGCCGGCACTATACCATTCGACATCGGTCGGAATACGCAGCGGGATTTTGAGGCCGCGGTAGTTGACGACTACGTCGTAAAAGTGCGTGTCGCTGAGCGATGCCGCCGAGCCACCTGGGCCCCCGGCGGCACCGGCTGCGGCCGCGCCGGCGCTGCCATGGCCGCGGTACACGCCGTTGTACTTGGTCAGATAGTAGTCACGGAACAATGACTGGTTCTGGTTCATCTGAAGCAGGCGCTTCTCTTGCCAATCGAAGGTTGGCAGCCGGCTCATGTCGATGTTCTTAAGCGAGTTGTACACCTCAGCAAGCCGTGCCGCACCAGGCATCATGATATAGGCATCAATTGCCAGCAAAAGCAATGGTTTCAGAATGTGGCAGTACGCCTCGGGCGCAATGAGCGCCAGCGAGAAGATTTGGGCACCGCGCTTCACGTCGGTGCCGTACTTGGTCTGTAGGGTGTTGCACACATAATAAACTTTGGCGTTGGCATCGTTCGGTGCATACTCAAGCTCACCCGTGCGCGTGTTCTCGTAGAGAAAAAAGAATGTCCAGTCTTCTTGCCGCAAATGCGCCTGGTCGGGGATTAAGAGGTTAGCGAACCCGTTCGCCCTGTCAAAGAGCGGGTGCGGCTCCTGCGGATAGTGGTACTTGACCGTGGCGCCAAGATCGAGGTCGAACTCCGACGCTACCACGTACTTGACGTCCATTTGCGCCGCGCTCGCGCCCGATGGTGTGATTCAGATGAAAGAGAAACACCTGCGACCCGCGAGCACCACACCGGGGGCTCCGCAGTGCGTGAAGGTGGGAGCGGCCCGCAGGCTGACTCATGGTGCCGTTGTATGCTGACGCCCGCGAGAACCGACGGACGCAGGTGGCGCCACAGAAACGTGGCGCAGTGTCTCGCTGGCGATAGCCAAAGCCTTTTAATCCTTACCCCGTGACTTATCCTATGAAATGCTACTTGCAGCCTTTGCCTCGTTGCCCCGTCATTCTCCGGTCAGGGCTGGCAGCTACTTTGATTTTCTGCGTGCACATGCATCGCCTGCACGCACCTGCAGGCCTGCGGGCTCGAGGTGGGAACGGCGCTAAGGCCTTGGACCACAGTCGAGGCAGGCGGTCCCGGGCCGATGCCGGCGCCCCAGCGCTAGGACAGTCCCTGCCGTGCTTGAGCGCTAGTCGGGGCCTCAGAGCGTCACTGGGTTGCGCGTACGCCACTTTTGAAGGTCTGCGGGCTACTAGTCGCGCGACCGCTAAATGTCTTACTTCGCGTGCGGCCCCTCTAGACGGGGTCATGCGTATCGACCTGCAGGCCCATGCAAGCGCCGGGACAAGGAGTTATTGGAGTTGGGCAAAGCCCGGCAAACAAGCTGACGCGGAGCCCGCGATACCCCGGCCCACTCACCCCGGGCTGGTAAGACTCGAGCCCAGCTACGTTGAGGCCAGCTGATGTAAGCTAAATATTACCCTACCGAGTACATTGGTCGGCGCCCCTTTGAAGCCAGCCACCCCCCGCTCCCAACGCGCCAAGAAAGGGCGGGCGGGCGCCGCGTGGGAGGGGGGTAGTGGGCCCCGCCTGGCCGGCAACCCCAAGGCGTTCCGGGCCACGTCGTTCTTTCTTACACCCCCAACATGTCCAACCTCGACAAGTCACTCGACGAGATCCTGTCTTCCAAGCCGCGTGTTGGCTCGCGCGGTACTGCTATCCGCAAGGACCGCAAAAAGACACTGTCAACCAAAAAGCGCCTGGGCACCCGCACCAAGCCTACATCTGGCACTTCGGCCTCTAAGGGTGCGAGCCCGTCCGCCGCAGGTTCTCAGAAGAAGCTGAAGGGCGACATCGCGCAGTATGCCACGCGTGCGCTGTTCTCGAATCTGCCTGGTGATGTCTCGGAGAAGGCCGTGCGCACGTATCTGCAGCAGCAGGTCGGCAGCGTGCAGAGCGTCACCGGTAACTACAACTCGCACGGTAAGTCGACCGGCACGTTCACTGTGACGTTCAAGGAAGCCGGCAAGGCCGCGGAAGCTCTTGCCAAATTCAACGGTGCGAAGCTTGACGGAGGTGCCAAGGAGATGCGCGTCGAGATTCTATACGACCCCACCAGGCCTGCGCCAAAGTCGAACGACCTCTCATCGCGCGTTAAGCTTGCGGCCGCTCCCGGTGCCGGCGCTTCGAAGAAAAAGCGGACGTCTCCGCGTAAGGAGCGCGCCAAGGCCAAGGCCGCGGGCAGCGACAAGATGGAGGTTGAGCGCGATGCGTCGGCCGGCAATTCGACGAACAAGAGCCGTAAGGACCGCAACAGCGCCAAGAAGACTCGCCGTGCGCCTAAGACCAGCGAGGAGCTGGACGCCGACATGGACGCTTACTTCGCCGGCAAGGACGCCGTGATTGAGGTCTAAAGCGTGCCTGTTATCTAGTAATGAAAAATCTGTTTCGAACTTGACTATATTCGAACAGTCTCGTGGAAGGATGAGTGGAATGTGCTTACAGACATGCAATAGGCCGGCAAATAATGCCGGTACTGCAAAAGAGTGGGAACGAGCTCCTTGTGGCTTGAAATAAACGCGCAGGCCAATGGCTGGAAAGCCGGCTGATGACCGCGTCCCATCATTCGTGCCAGCGAGCAAACATTGCTCGCTGGGCTGTTGGCCTTGCCGCAGCCGAAAGGTGTTGGTTGGTAGCGTAGCAGAAGCTGCTCGCCGCCAACACCCAAACCCACAGCAGATTCAGCAGAAAGCTGATCTGAGCTTTGAGAGCGGGCACCAACCGAATGGCTTACACCTCAAGCAATTCGGCGGGTATCGCTTCGATCAGTGGGCATCAAGTGCACAAAAGATAAAAGACTAGGCCGAACGGGCGCAGGTCAACCGTATTCATGCGACTTAAGTCCCCATATACCACCGCTACTTCCCGCATGCCTTCACCGAGACTGTTCGTAACGACCGAACTACCACATCTGTCCGTCGCTCCGGCACGGACACCAGTAGCCCACTCCTCGTGGCCCATTATTTATTTGGCTCCGTACCGCACGACCCCCAAGCTTGCGCCACAGTGCCACTATTTATTCGAGCTCACCCCATTGGTCTCTGCCACGACCTGATGCCGCTTCGTACCACATGCAGCGAGTATCCGGTTAGGCAGCCTTGTGGCGGTCCTCAAGCATAGCGCCAAAATGAGATTCGGCTCTGAGATTCTCTGTCGAAATGCGATGCTGTCTATTTATCAAATACATTGCGCCGTCCGGGACGGCGCCTTAATACATAATTGTGCAGTCTGCCCTAATTCCGGGGCGGACTGCTGCGCGGCTGCACACGCGAGCTCAAGACTTTGTACGAGTTCGTCGCAAATTTCACGAACGGATCGACGTACGAATAGAGACTGTTGGAAAAGTGCGGCTCGCCGCGTACCGATAGCAGCTGGGGGCCGCCGCCGTGGTACCAATACAGCACGTTCTCACGAACTTCGTAGCGACCCGAAGATACCACAATCCCTTTCGGATCATCACCAAAGTAATAGCGTGGCAAATACACTGTGGTGGGCGTTGCTGTTGACAAGTCCAACCGGGCACCCGGTGCTCTATCAGGCGAGCCAGCCGCTGCACCGTTCAAAGCTTTCGCCGCCCGCGGCGACTTGCTCCGTCCCGCGCTCGCGGCCGTCAGCGCAAGTGAGAATTGAGCTTTGTAGATGTCAAATGAGTACGAGTTGATACGACCGTTGACTGCGATCGGCGTGGGCCGCACAACAGCCGGCGCGGCACGAATGCCTGCTGCCGCCGGGTCGTGCGCACCTTCCGAGTTCGCCATATCATCTGCAGACCAGATGGACAGGTCCTCGCCGCACCACGAGTCGCCGTGCTTGTGCGAGTTGCGACCCGTGTATACCCAAAGCGTGTGGCTGAGGCGCGATGCCTCCAGCGCGTGATGATTCGCGTCCATGGCTTGGACCTGGTCATCATAGTAGCCCGTCGTATATGCACGTTTCTGTTCCATATCGTAGGGAATGCCAATCTCGGATATCAGTACAGGCACGGGCCCGACGCGACGGAGGCCCTCCGTCTTAAGGTACGCGAGCTGCGTGTCAAACGAATTGCGGATGGCCCGCGAGCCAATCTTCACCGCAAGAACTGGTGAAGCGTACAGGTGCCGGCATACGCCAACAGCGTCCACATTCATCCAGCGCCAGCGCTTGAGCATGAGCGTAAGGCCATCGTAGTAGTGCGGAGTGTACACCGTACGCGTTAAGTCAAGCGCATACGCTTGCGCGACGACATTTGGCGGCGGCATATTCACCGGCGCCTGCATAAATACCCACCACTTATCCGAGTGCTTCTCGATGATCTTGCGGAAACGGTCCCAGTGACTGAGGAAGAAGTGCTCTACAAACACGTTCAGGCCACCCTTGGGCATCGGCGGCAGGTGGTCCGTGAAATAGTATGGTGCGAGCAGCTTGCGACGCTCGCGATCGTAGATGCCGTGTAGTTCCCAGATGCAGCCACCAGGCCATGAACGCTTCCATCCGTGGCGCGCGTCGATTTCGCGCAATGCTTCCGTGCCGAGCCACGCTGGTTTCTGAGGGCTGATTGTCACGCTCGATTCGCGGCGCAGGCCTAGCGGCGTGAATCGATAGTAGTCAACAGTCTGTGGGACGCCGCTGCCCAGCAGCATTGCCTGGAACGGCGTTGGTGCAGTACCCAGCTTGACGTGGCCTGGGTCTGTCGGAAATACCTCAAGGTCCTCGTACCCAACCAAACCGTGCCCAGGCTCGTTCACAGACTCCCACCCAAGAAGAAACGGGCCAAGGTCTGCGTCACGAACACGCGTAACAAAGTGCTCGACTGCGTTGAGAAAGTGCTCATGCAGGTACGTGCCAACGTTGATATCGTTGATCGTGCACTTGGGCGCAAATGTCTCGCCGGCGAAAAACAGCGTGAACATGGTCTGCGAGACCAGGCGGTGATAGTTGGACGCCCATACCATCTTAATGCGGTGCGGGTTGTCGGGTGTGTACAGCACAGCAGCGTGCGTGTCCTCGAATGTCGCCGGGTCAAGCCCCGCAGCGTGCAGCGTCCACTCGGGCGCGCCCGAACCGCCAGAAAAACGCGACCAGACGTCCTGGTGCGGGTCCATGAACACATAAAATCCGTACTCGCCGCACTTGCGTAGCATGGCAATCGTATAGTCGATGTACGCCTCGTCGTACTGCCCCGGACCCGCGTGCTCCAGCGCGTCCCAGGTGTAGAGGTAGCGTATGCAGTTGAAGCCAAGCGCGCGCAAGCGCCGCAAATGCGCGTCAGCCTCGGCGAGCGGAAATGGCGAGTCGACGTACGAGTCCGTGCCCTCATGGAACGGGAATTTGGCGTCGCCGGCAAAGTTTATGCCGCGCAGCGTGACCTCGCGGCCTGCGGGATCGTAGAACTTGCCATCGCGAATGCTCAGCGGCGGCACCGCGGCAGTCGGCGGCGGCGTGGCTGGCGGGCTCACGAGTCCCGCCGCGCCTTCCACCGGTTCCGCTACGTTCACTGCCGTCTTTGGTTTGGGCAGTGGCGCCATGTTTGCGGGGGGCGCGGACGAAGTGCTGCGAAGGTGTAACAGAAATTGGGATGTCGGCGACTGGTCCAAAAGTGGGGGTCGCTGCAGCCGACACCCGGGTTAGATGCGGGGTGGGTGCGGCCCCGCTTGGGAGTTTGTGCGCGCGGCTGTACTAAGCATGCGGCCGACGCACGGCCGGCGCCCCGATTTGCGGGGGCTCTAGCTGGGACTATGCCGGCCATGCTGAGGCCTGCATCGGTGCCTGCGGAGCGCCCCTGCCCTGGTGGCATGCGCCGCGTCGACTAAATCCCGCGAACGCCGGTCTCCCTCGGGGTGCCGAGGCTGATAAACTAGGCGGCACACGGCGTGTCACGCGCGCAAGTGGTGCATTACGCGCGCAAGCATCCACGGGATCCGGATTGCGTTGGGCCGCCGCCCATGTGGTGATTCTTGGTGACAGCGCCTCTACTGTGAGGGCTGCTGTGCCGCGCCATCGCCCGTGAGCGGGTCGAAATCCTCTGGGTCCGTAATGCTTCGCCACAGCGGCAGCAGAAATGGCACGTCCTCGGGCTTCGCGAGCACCGGCGTGAGCGCGTCAAGGAGGGCGCGGTAGCCCGCGGGGCCAAAGTGGATGCCGTCGTGCAGCAAGTCGATGAGCGGCTGCTGAAGAGCGGCGCGGCGGTCCTCTGGCAGGCCTTCTTCGCCGGGGTGCGGCGGCTGCGCCGCCGGGTCTTCTCCAAGCGCCTTCTGAAAACCTGCATACAGGTCGACAAACGGCACGCCAAGCCGCGCAGCAACGTCACGCGCGGCGGCGGCGTACTTGCGGTTGGCCTCGTTAGTGCGCACGGGCACCCCTGTCTCCGCATTCAGCGTGAGCGAGCCTTGTTCATTGACGAGCGTCGGGCCGACGATGACCAGCCGTGGCGTGTGCCGGAGCGCCTCGCGGGCAATGGCCTCGAGGTTGGACGCATATTCCATCAGCGGAACATGCTGCACCGCGCCAGGCGGCGCCGCATCGTTTGTCCCCAGAAAAAGCACCACCGTATGGATTGGCCCTGGGCCGAGTCCGGCAAAGATCGCCTCGACCATGCGGGCGACCCATCGAGTTGTGTAACCAGAAAACCCGCGGGTCACGACATCGAGCCGGCGTTGGTAGCGGTGCTGCAGAGCCGGCGCAAGCGCATCGACGCCGCCTGATGAGAATTGGAACAGCGAGTCGCCCAGCAGCACCAGCTTGGGGTAGACCAGTGCGGGCCCCATGCTATGTGGGGAAGCCAGTCAGATCAGCCTCGGGAACCGAGGCACACTGGGTAGGGGCTGGCAGTGGTCCGCTCTCTCTCTCTTGCTAGACCCAGCTGTTCTGCCTGCTGGGCTTGGGCAGCGGGCGGCGACCCAGGTCAGATTCAGCCTCCCAGGCCCGGCTTGTCAGCTGGGCACACCCACACCTCAGGGAAGAAGATCGCGTATGTCTGACGCGTGCTCGCAACTCCCACGCATCGTCCTGCACGCCGCATGTGGATTTCAGATATACAGAGTAAGTCACGCGAGCTGCGGCCCCGGGCCACGGTCCCCCTCACGACGTCGGTTGCAGATTTTCCCCCTACAGAACTAACGCAGAAGTCGGAGCCGGCCTCGTGGGCACGGGCGTTCTCTTTTTCATGGTGGGCATTGCCCTCTTTTTCGACTCGCGGCTTCTCGCGTTCGGCAACCTGCTCTTCCTCGCAGGTATTGCGCTGATCATCGGGCCGTCCAAGACGCTGGCGTTTTTCACACGGCCACACAAAATCAAGGCGTCGGCCTCGTTCGCGGCCGGCGTGCTACTCATTCTCTTCGGCTGGCCCTTTGTCGGCTTCGCGTTCGAGCTGCTGGGCATTCTCAGCCTGTTCGGCGACTTCTTCGGCGTCATCATCGGCTTCCTGCGCCAGCTGCCTATCATCGGCAACGTTTTGTCCAGCCCGGCTCTCGCGCCCTACGTCGATCGCCTCGCGAACGCGCGTATCCTGCCGGTTTAAAACCTGCCTGCGCCGTTCCAGCTGCATTATTTACATAGAGTGCGCAACACCGCGCCTAACTGTCACTTTTTTTATTGTCCCTCAGATCGCTGACCGCGGTAACGTGCCGCTGCAGCGTAGTAGTCTCTGGCCTGCGCGTGGCGCTCTACCGCGTGGGTTTGAACGCGTACCTGCGTCCGCCTAGCATTTCCGAGTCCGAGCCCCATATCGGCTTGGAAGCCCGCCAGAGGTGTGGCCCCGGCCGGCCTGTGAGTCTGATGCTGCAATTCTACACTAAGACTAGTAGCCTACGCTGATGAGGTAGTCCGCCAGGGCGAGGACCACCGTGCTGGCCTCGCCGGCGAGCACGGGCGCCGAGTAGTGCGCTATCAAGATCGCCTGCTTGGTGCGCGTGGCAATGATGCCGTCGTCGCCCTGCTTGGCGTAGATGTTCTGCTCGTCCGAGCGGAGGAAGAAGTACTTCTGGCCCTGGATGCGCAGGCCGCTCTCCTGCAGCGGCGCCGGATCGTCAAAGCCCTTGGCGATTGCGGCCAGCTCGTCGCTCGCGACCTCGAAACCCGAGCTCGACGCCCACACAGAGTCGCCCGCGCGCGAGTACAGACCAGCGCGATCGACCTTGTTCGAGCCCAGCAGATTGTCAACGTACGCGTCCCACGACATTGATGTGTGTGTTTGCTGTTAGATGGTAAGGGGCCGGGACCGCCCGTTGACCGCAGCCCCGCGAGGGCCCGTGAGATCATGTAAGCGAGGGCAGGGCACGGGCCCTCGCAGCATGAGGCGCCGGTGGCTGCGTGCCTGGGACGCGAGCGCGCCGACTATAACAAACGGTGCAGGCTTCGTCCTTGCCCGCAATGCGAAGAATATATGCACGGACCAACATTGGCCATGCATAGATGTCCTAGACTTTGTTCTGCCACTGTGGTCGGCGTCATTTAGCACATCGGTATACCCCGGGCTGCCTTAGCTACGGAAGCGAAAGTCGGTCTGGCAATCGAGCTTTCACATTATGCCAGGACCAATGGAGCACAAACAACTCGCAAGGTTAAACGGTCCGTCTATACAGCGCGCTGCGTACTATGGACGTGCGCACTGGCCACAGCGGGCAGGTCCCTAAGAGGCTGATTCTCAGCGCAAGGCCGAACCCATGAGTCGCAGAATCGCTGAAAATGTAACCTTTCAAGCCGTGTGGTAGACCTAATTTGTTCGCTGCGACATAGTTGTAGACTTTCGAGTGGTCCGATCGATATGCACCTTATTCGAGGCACGTATGCTGGCAGGGTTTACTGTCGGTTTAGGCAACAGCTTCTATATCTATCGAGCTTGAACGCAGAAAGCTTGGGGATCGACAAGGAGTCAGTAAATTCGAACGAGGAGCCCATAAATCGTTGCACATACAAACACCTGCAAGTAAAGATGAGCAATCCAGAGACCATTGACCACACCACGCCGGCTGGTCGTTGGGGCCGCTTAGACATAGTTTACTTTTGCCTGTAGCTAAGGATTCAGACTGGTGATAAACAGCACCAATACTCAGGTTAGATCTTTTTGCATTCAGGATTCTACATTTAATAGACCTACAATTGGTTGACACTAGTATATATACTTTCTTGGCGAGTCTTAGATCAGAGTGTTGGCTTAGCTCAGTGGTAGAGCGTGAGATTGCAAATCTCAAGGTCTCGGGTTCGAACCCCGAAGTCAACTTTTTGCACAGCTCGCTGCAGGCTGATCTTCGCAGAAAAGCCTGCATAGGTTCATTTTTGTTTTCATGAGTGCGCCCATGTATCAATCGCGCAGCAGTGTTTCAGCACGCGTGCCCGTGATTTAAGGTCGAGCTTCCCTCACACTTTCCCCATACCTGTTTCGGAGGTAAGGGCGCATGCACGGCTTTGTTTCCGCGGGGTGGGCCCACGCCAAGCCAAGCCCATAAACAGGCAGGCCGGATTCAACCCGAGCAACGAACGCGGAGGCGACTATACAAGCTAGAACGCCAGTACACCCTTCTCTGAGCAGATACGGACTTCCACAACGTCGAAGAGCGACCGAGCGCTGGTGGGTCCAGGCGCACCACGTGACCTCGGACGAACAGCATACGTGGGCATAGCGCGCGCGCGCCCTCCCAGCCCGCCTGAGCGGCTGTCCCCCCGCCCTGTGAGCTGGCGCGGCGTCCTCTCTACCCCTCATCCTCACGACATGGCCGGTGCGCGCTTCCTGGACCTGGTGAAGCCGTTCGCTTCGTACCTCCCGGAGGTGGCGGCGCCGCAGCGCAAGGTGCCGTTCAACCAGAAAATCATGTGGACGGCCGTGGTCCTGCTCATGTTCCTTGTCATGGGTGAGATTCCCCTGTACGGCATCGTGTCCTCGGACTCGTCAGACCCGCTCATGTGGCTGCGCATGATGCTGGCATCGAACCGTGGTACGCTTATGGAGCTCGGAATCACGCCCATCGTGACCTCGTCGATGGTTCTGCAGCTGCTGGTGGGCACCGGCGTGATTGAGGTCGGCGAGGAGAAGCGCGACCGCGAGCTGCTGCAGACCGCGCAGAAGCTTCTGGCCGTCATTATGTGCACTGGACAGGGCGTTGTGTACGTGCTGACAGGCATGTATGGCCTGCCGTCGTCGCTCGGCCTCGGCGTGTGCTCGCTGCTGGTTATCCAGCTCGTGGTGGCTGGCCTTGTGGTCATCCTGCTTGATGAGCTCCTGCAGAAGGGATATGGTCTCGGCTCGGGCACCTCACTGTTTTCGTCGACCAACATCTGCGAGCAAGTGCTGTGGAAGTCGTTCTCGCCTAACACCGTCAACACCGGCCGTGGCTACGAGTTCGAGGGTGCGATTGTCGCGCTCGTGCACCTTGTGGCCACCCGCCGCGACAAGCGCGCCGCGCTGATTGAGGCATTCACCCGCTCGGCTCAGCCCAACGTGTCGCAGGTCATTGTGACAGTGGTTATGTTCCTTACGGTTGTGTATATGAGCACGCTGGTGCTGAACCTGCCCGTGCGCAGCGTCAAGTCGCAGTCGGCAATGGCAACGTTCCCAGTGCGCCTGTTCTACACCGCGAACACTCCCGTCATGCTGCAAGGTGCACTCGTTTCGAACGTGTTCCTCATTTCGCAGCAGGTCTTCACGCGGTATCCCAACTCTCTGCTCACGCGTGTGTTTGGCGTATGGGATGTGAACCGCCTGACCGGCGCCCTACACGCCGTTGGCGGCATCGCATACTACCTCCAGCCGCCGGTAGACTTTGCTGAACTGCGCCGCGACCCTATCAAGCTCGTGGTGTACGTTGTGTTCGTGTCGGCAGCCTGTGCCGTGTTCTCGCGGACGTGGGCGGATATCTCCAACATGAGCGCTAAGGATGTGGCGCGCCAGCTGCGTGAGCAGGGTCTCGGCCTCGTCGGCGTTCGCGAGACCTCGACGTACCGCGAGCTCAAGCGTATTATCCCGACCGCTGCTGCGCTTGGCGGTGTGTCGATTGGTCTGCTCGCCGTGAGCTCGGACTTGCTGGGCACCCTCGTCCCGGGTAGCAGCATTTTGCTTGCCGTGACGACGATTTTCAGCTACTACGAGGCAGCCGTCAAGGAGGGCGCCCTCACGCCGAGCGCCTGAGCAGCTTCGCACGGCCATCCAAAAAAATTTAAATAAAAGCCGGCCAGCCGGCGCCCTCCCGCAGCTTGTAGATGTGTAGTGACGCGGAAAACTATGTTACAAACAACTGACAGGAAGAAACATAAAACCCGAGGGACGTGCATCAAGGCACTGTGCATATGGCTTGCTATGAAGGGGAGTGTCTAAAAGCAGAAGCAAATAAATAACGGACCAGTGGACTTGGACTGGTCCGGAGAGCGATGAGCAGGAGCAAGCCGCACCGATCAAGCGCTCCACTGAGGTGGGAAGGGGCCCATCGCGGCCATGGGGTTGAAGGCCAGGGGCTGGGCGAGCTGCGGGGCCAGCACACCGGGCACGCCGATGCCCGGGGCCACGGCGCCAAGTGGCGGTGGCATGTGTACGGGTACAGGGACGTAAACGTATTGCACACCAGCCACGCCGGCCATGCCAGCGGCGACGCCCGGCGCAACGCCGCACGGCGTCGAGATGGCCGCCTGCGTGGGAATGGGTGCGGCTACCGCAGCCTGTGCAGGGGTCGCAACCGGGGTGGGCAAAGCCGTCCCGGGTACCGGGCCGGCGGCGGCCAGCTGATGCTGCGGGACCATCGCACAGGCTGCTGGGCTGGCCAGCATGTGACTGACGGGCGCGGCCTTCATTGGCGGCAGCACGGGTTGCGGCGGTGGCGGAGGTAACGCACCGGCTTGAAGATGTGGCCCACCATTGGGCGTTATGTGCGGCTGGATGGGCTGAGGCGGCGACGACGCCGCTGAGGGAGCTGCAGAGACGGCCGCTGAGGGACCGTGCAAGCTGGGCTGCAGCGGCGCGTGCAAGGCCGGGTTGGACTGCATCGCTGGGTGCGCTAACGCACGCGGCAAATGTGTGCCAAGCCCGGCGGCAAGCGCGAGCCCAAGTGCAGCTTCTACCTCCTCCGGCTGCGCTATTGGGCTCGGCAGCCGGCCTGACTCGGGCCCCGAGAGGCGCAGCCCGGGCAGGCTATGCCGTGATGGCAGCGATGGGAGACCCGGGCCCGTGGTCTCGGTGGGCGACGGCAGCGATGAAGGCATGCGTGACGAATTGGCCGACGATGCGTTCGGGCTGTCTGGCGCGGCGCGGCTGGTCAGCACCTCCAGGGTGCCGATTTCGGCGGCACCTGCGGGCCCGGGTTTTAGGATCCCGAGCGCCTCGCAGCGGCGCGTACAAAGCTTGGTGCTGAGGTGTCGTTTGAGATTGCTGTGACGCTGGAATTTAGCACCGCAGCTGCACTGATAGCGATATCTGGGCCCATCGTCCGGCCAGCGGATCGGGCACTGCTCGCGGTGGTGGCGCGTGAGGGTGCCGATTGACTGAAATGCTTTGCCGCATTTGCAGTGATAGTGGTTATGCTTCCTGAGCACCTGGAAGTAGCCGTGCGGGCAGGTCACTGAGTGCTGGTCAAGCAGCTCCTCGCTGTCCGCAGCGAAGCCGCAAGAACACGCGAAATCCTCGCCTGCTTCGCGGCGGAACTGAAGTTTGAAGCCGGTCCTCTTCATCGAGGATCCTGTGGCCGCGGATCTATTATAGGGCCACGGCTCACTAGGCCCGAGGTAGGGCTGCGCTAAGGGCGGCGACGGCGGGGCGGCGGCCGGAATGGTGAAAGGGCACGTAGGCGGACAGATACACACGCGCGTGAGCGCGGGCAGATCTGGCTTCTTTTGTACCACCGCACGCGGTGTGGTTTGCGTCCCCCTTACCTCCGCTGCTATCTATACTGCCCACCCTTCCGGTGTGGCGCCGGCTTCATGCCTGCCTAGCTGTAGTTCATGCAGATGCATGCAGCAAATGATGCAGCGAAGATCGCTTGCACAGTGCGTACACTGCTTGGCCGTGACCCGGAATAAGGGCTCCTGCTCTGATCTGCAGCGTGTCGCGGGAAATGGGGGCCTTGTGCACATCGCACCGCCGCGCCCGCAGGACCACCGCATGCTGGGCGCCAGGGGCTGCGCCAACAGTTTACGGCGGGCAGGTGGACAGCTCGCCTTGCTATTTATGATGGGGTTCTCTCAAGGCCTCCATCGCCACGAGGCTCATCAGGGATCGAGCCGCGTGCAACACCCGATAAGGCGGCTCAGGCGCATCTGCTCCGCAAGCGAATTGAGCAGCTTGACCTTCTATGCAAACACCTAGCGGTTTCTGTCGGCGGAGCGCGGGGAAGCGTTGCCAAGAGTCTAGAACGGAATGACGCCCAAACCGGCGAAGCTGCAGGGCAGTGGGTCCGGCAGCATTCCCGCAGGACAGCCGCAGCAGGGATGCCGCGTCCGGCCGTTTCGACGCAGCAAACGCGTGCTGCCTTGTGGCGTCATCACGCAGAGATGCAGTGATCGTTCGCGTTTATTTTGGTGTTCCCTTTACTCAGACACCCCATTTTCTCGCCCGGGACTCCGGCCGGGACACCGGGTGGGCCTCATAATGGGGGTTGCACTAATCAGCGCAAAGCGAATTAAGTCGCGCGCACGTGCTTAATCCCGAACCTTTGCAGGGTAGTTTGTTTCAGCTTGCTATAAATTCCGCAGTCCTAACGGCGGGCTTTTTCTACATTGGCTTAGCCTGACGACAAGATCACACGGCATCAGCAGCTGCCCGCCTGCTAGTCAGCACCTGCAAGGCAGGCGCAGCCGTAGTGGCGCGGACCGCGGCGCCGCCAGCACCGCAGGCCGAACATCCGTGCATGACGCCCTGCACGGCCCCTGCGGGTTTGGTGGACGAGGGCACGCAAACGCCGCTCCAGGCCCTAGGGCTACGCAGATGCGAACAGATCAGGACCACCCTCAGAGCTTCGGTCGATGGCAATCCCTCGCAGAGAGTACGGAGCTTGCCAGAGTGGTCCTATTCACCTGAAATTCAACTTTCTAGCCGTACGTAGTCTTCTCACACATTGGTGGGTCCTTGTGGCATGGCGGCATGCAGGTGATTAATGCCTGGCCGCCTTGACGCAGCCGCGCGCGCCCGCCGGCGGCCGACCTCTTTTTTAGGCATCCTGTTGTCTTGTGTCTGAGCGTGCCGCAGCGCACGCCGGCACCGAGGTGCTAAATTACGACTCTAGCGCCCTCACGGCCCCGAGTGAGGCGTCGCGACAGTTACGCAAATAGCGAAGATACGTGGCCGTCAGCCCAGCCTTGCTCTGGCGAAGATCCATTTTTTCCCTACAAACAAGGCCTCGCTGGGCGACGCGCTCTGCGCGGCGTAACCTCCCGCCTCGTTTGAACGACCCCACACTACGCCGTGTGCCTCGATGGGGGCCTGCAGGCAGGCGCACCATCGGCGTTTAGGTTGGTGTTCAGCCCTTGCCCTCACCCGGGCAGAATCGATTTTTCGATGTACTGGCCCCCGCGGGCGAACGTAGCGCCGCGTCGCAAGCAGGGGTCTGGCGGCAACCAGGAAGCGGCGCTCCGGCTGTAGATCTCCAGGGCAGTCAGCAGCCAGATCCGTACCCGTGCTATTGAAGCCAGGATTAGACCTCATAGCCCAAGTCGCTCTGGCGCGCCGCATTAAAAAGCCGTTGTCCGCAACCACCCCTTGCCCGACGCTGTCTCACTTGGCAAGCTTCAGCCGGCGGGCGCCACGGCGCGCCGAGGCGCGCAAGGCGCCTATGCACGCGGATCGCAACTGAATGCGCATGTAGCCCCAGTATGGCTGGCGCACCCGCAGCACCCGACGAGCGAGTGCCACACCCCAACGGCGCTGATCCTCCGTCAATTGGGGCAGATTGGGGATGCCGGCCCCTTGCACGGCACCAGATCGATCGCGCGATCTCGCAGGCGGGCCACCTGTCGGGCAAGGCGGCTGCTGCGCCGCGCCACATGCAGGAAAAAATGCGGCCCCGGCTTTGCCTAGGCGGCACCGGAAGACTCAATTGATGCGGGCGATATCCGCGCAAGAAGCCGTTGGCTTGGCATGCGGACCTTTGGTCGCTACCTCTGGCCCCCCAGCGATAATAACGCTGATCGGCACTGCCTGCGGTACGCGGCGGTTGGGAGCTGGGGACGCGCATGCAGTTGGGAGGCTTTCGCAGCGCAGGCGGTGCACGTCTGAGAAGCGCAGCGTACAGCTCCCGCTGCACCATTGCCGCAAAATGTCGGAATGAAGCCGCGCCGGGCGCCGCTCGGGGGTAAGGGGACCAGATCCTCCCAGGCGCTTGCCGCCCGAAAACGCTCACGGAAACGGCCGATCTCAGTTCCGCCGAGCCCGAGGCTCGACAGCCTCGGCAACCACTGCGGAGCCTCACGGCTTCGTTGTGTCCTTTCCGGTCTGATCAAAAGTCTAGTCTACCTAGTTGAAGCTTGTACCAGCCGCGTTCGACCCCTTGCACTTGAAACGCCTGGGTGGTCCCCTGTCAGTAGGGTGAGCGGCTTGACGTACCCCGGATCAGCGCACCCCTGCACTGGTAGCTTATCCCAGGGGGATCCGTACAAGAAGCCGGCCTTGTCGCGCAGAAATCGCGCAGAGGCGCCAAATGTGGCGTTCTTGCGCTTCAGCAGCTGAAGAGAGTACGACACAGCCGGCGCATTGCTTCCATAATTCGGAATTGACTCAATTAGCGCAGCCGCTGGACACAGTGGCGCTCTCGCAGCATTAGTGAAGCTCCCACCTGGTGTATGCACAGTTTTGTAGCGGACCCTGCACAGGCCTGCATGAGGAACGCGCAGGATCGGCGATGTGCCCTAGATTGGTCAGGCCTGCAGCGCCTGCCGCCAATCTGTGCCGCTGGTCTAGACGCCCATGCATATCGCTCGTGGCCGGGGTTGCAGAAAGCCGTGTGGCTTGCAAATGCTGAACGCAGGCAGCAGTTGCCGCACAGGCAGCTACACGCCGCGCGCCGGGTCGTGCGCGGGCTTTGATCTGGCTCATAGACACCACGGACGGACGCGGGCGTGCCTTGGTGCGAGCACCCAGGATACCAGCATTGGCAGTGTGCCATTCAGGGGTGAAAGGCGGAAGCGAGAAGGCCCTCGCGAAAAACGTCCTCTCTGCAGGAGGTTGGACACCTGCCCATAATTTGCGCATCCCCTCACTGCGACCAGCCCCAATGATGTGCGCGTGGCGCATCCCTTTGAAATCAGCCCCGCCACGCCACATCGTTGCTCGAACAGGCCGCATGCGCTTGCATCTCCTCCCTGCGCTGGCAGATAGCCTGCACGTGTAAGTGCGCTTTTGTTCTCCTGGAGTGCAAACAGTCCGCTCCAGCGCGACTGGAGTCATTCTCGATGAGCTCATAATAGTCGCTATACGGATTTCAGTGCGTGTGCCCCCTGGCGGCAGCTGCGCCATGCAAGGCTGAAGCAGGCTGTTTCACAAAAGGCGGCACGGTCGGCCAAACAACCGGGATGCCCCTTTTCCGCACCACCCCGCACAACGGCCGCCAAGCAAAAATTTAAGCGCCGCCGGTGGTGCATATCGCATCTTGATCAGCGCACCGCCTAGATCATCAATCAAGCACGCCGGTTGCTGCAGGCGCCATAGCTTGTCTGAGAACGTACCACAAGCTGCGACCCCCCGCCAATGTACTTTCGAGTCGTTGTGTGAGGCTCGTAAGAGGAATAAAATTATATGGAACATCAGAATAGCTGAAAAAAGTTTCAACTTACGCCTAGCAGCGAGTGATGCGGCATCCGAATTCAACTGTGCAAGCTCGGCCCAAGATCTGATGACTCCAGGTGTAAATATTGCATACAGTCCACAGGTATTGGCTCCTTTCACTTTGACCTCAAGTGTCTCTCTACCTGCGAGTGCCAAGATAAGATCTACCCTCCAGAACGTAACGTCGCTGTGCGATAAGCAGCAATTACAAGCAACTCTGCTGATGGGTTCGTATGAATGAAGTGCCCGCAAAAATTGGCATTAAGTCTCGAAAAGCCTTTTGCGGTTGTTTTAAGTTGCCCGCAGCGGTATCGAAGGATGATCCGTCACCTCGTTATTCGGCGACTTTGACAGCCTCCAGCCAAGGTTACCACCCCCTGGCATTTTTGCCACCACACTGCATGAACGAGGCGGAGCCCAGACGGAGGAGCTACCAATCTCCACGAGCTACTCAGTATTGTTCTCGCGCCAAGCATTTCGTTATTATACGCCTCGGGTACTGCCGTTTCACGTGTCCGCCGGCTGAGCCTCGCGCTCCTCGGACTTGAGCCCTAACCACGATTGACTCTCGAACCACACAGCTTACCTTCTCCGTACATAAGCTGAACACAACGCGTCCCTCTCGCGGAGCATCGCGGGCACCCTTTCCCCGTCCCAACCCCACCTGAATATTTGGCAATGGTCGTGACGCGCAGTCAGGCGCGCGCGGCGCGCGGTGAGGCGCCCAAAGACGTGGACTATTACCCGACGCGTCGCTCGCGCGGCGGTGCCACGACCAAGGCGCCGGCCGCCCCTAAAGGCGTGCCCACGTATGACATCACTACATACAAGGGCGAAGTAGAATTCGGCGGCGCCCCCGGGAATCTCGCAATGATCATCCTGTTCCCCATTCTTATGTGGTACATGGTTGTGTGCTGGAAGTTCAATAACTCTCATTTCATGGGGCCGAATCCCGGCGAAGGGTGGCTCGAGTTTTTCCAGCGCTTGGCCAAGCTGGCCTACACGGTTGCGTACCCTACGAAGGAGGCCTGGGCGATCGAGGGCGGCTACTTTGTGCTGCAGCTGTTCCTCGCGGCCTTTTTGCCCGGTGGCCTTTGGGTTGAGGGCGTGTACGTTCCGCACCTCCGCAAGCACCTCAAGTACTATTGCAACGCGTACCAGTCGCTGTACGCGTCGATCGCGATCGCGCTTGGCCTGCACTACACCGGTGTTTTCCGCCTCACGACTCTGCTCGAGCGTTTTGGTGAGATCATGACGGTTTCGATCATCATCGGATTCGCGTTTTCGTTCTTCATCTACTTTCAAGCATTTTACCAGAAGACGGCAGTGCGCATGTCGGGGAACCCGATCGTCGACTTTTTTCTCGGCGCTCCCTTGTACCCGCGCTTCGGTAAGGTGGACCTCAAGCTGTTCTTCGAGGTGCGGCTGCCGTGGTTCACGCTGATCTTCCTGGCGCTGGCGCTTGTACTGCACCAGCAGGAGACGTTTGGCCACGTCTCAGGCCAGGCATGGTTCGCGCTCTATGCGACGTGGCTGTACGGCAATGCGTGTGCAAAGGGTGAGCACCTGATCGTGCCCTCGTGGGACATGTTCTACGAGAAGTTTGGCTTCATGCTGATCTTCTGGAACATCTCAGGCGTGCCGTTCACGTACTGCCACATGATCCTGTTCATGTACTCGCACAAGCCCGAAGAGTATGCGATTTCGCGCCCCTACCAGATCTTCCTCTGGGTGCTCTTGACCGTCGCATACTACTTCTTCGACACCGCGAACGGGCAGAAGAATT
The DNA here is from genome assembly GCA_030555755.1 of Wickerhamiella kazuoi. Lineage (NCBI taxonomy): Eukaryota > Fungi > Ascomycota > Dipodascomycetes > Dipodascales > Trichomonascaceae > Wickerhamiella > Wickerhamiella kazuoi. Next base: position 4,144 of record JANIVI010000035.1, on the reverse strand, counting down.
CATTCCGGTTGAAGATGCAGGGCAAGCTGATCATCCGCAAGGCATTCCCTGTGCTGCCGTACACTGTCCTCGAGGACCCTGACTACATCCAGACGCGCGCGGGCTCGGCGCTGCTGACGGACGGCTGGTTCAAGTACGCGCGCAAGGCGCACTACACGGCGGATTTCACTCAGAATCTGACCTGGGGCCTGATTACGGGCTTCAACGCGCCGCTGCCCTACTTTTACCCGTTCTTCTTTTTCTTCATGATCCTGCACCGCACCAAGCGCGACTTTGACAAGATGGCCGAGAAGTACGGTCTCGACTATGATGAGTACAAGCGCCGCTGCCCTTACGTGTATCTGCCGTGGATCTTCTAGGCGATGGAGTTGGCTACTCAATGACAGCATGCCCAAAAGACAATTTCTCACTTGTAAATCAGCACGGCGGCGCTTGTCGCGCCGCTGAAAAACATTAAACTAATAAATACAGAATGCCCGCGCGCGCGAGCCCGCTAGTGCTTCCGGCGCTTAGGCTTGCCGCCGCCGGAGCTTTTAGCGAACTTGTTCCGCTTGGCGCCGCCGCCGCCGTTGCGCACACCGCCGCGGCCGCCGCGGCCGCGGCAGCGGCGGTCGCCGCGGTCGCCGCGGTCGCCGTCCAAGAACTGCCAGTCCTCGCCGAAAAACGACCGCGAGGAGGCGTCGCGCTGGCGCTGGTGCGCGTCGCGGCGCGCCTGCTTGGCCGAAGTCTGCTGGATGCGCGTGAAGTTGCGCTCCTCGTAGTCGTCGATCTCCTGCTGCTTGCGGCGCTCGCGCTCGGTCCGCTCGCCGCCGCGACCGTGGTCCATAATTGTGGAGCCGATCGACGGCTCGGCGGCAGGGGCGTCGCCCGCGTCGCGAATGTACTCCTCCATCGTCGCGTCGCGGCGGCGCCCGTGGCGCTCGCGCGCAAACGGCGTCGTTGCAGCAATGCGCGGCGCACGGTACTTTTTGGCGGCGCCGTCGCTATCCGAGTCGTCCGACACATCGGGGACGCCCGCCGCAGGCTTGGAAGCCGTACCCTCCTCGGCAACGTTGCGCATTTGACCCAGGAACGGGCGGTACTGCGTCGGGTCATCGCTGTCGCTCTCAGCGTCGCTTGCGTCCGAAGCGGCACCGCTGGCGTCGCTATCGCTCGCCCCGGCGGCCGCCTCGGCACGGCGGGCAAGATCTTCCTCATGTTTGCGGTGTGCGCGCAGCGCGCGGTCCACCTGATAGGAGATCTTGGCCTCGAGACCGCGCACGCCCTTTTCGAGAACTACGCGCTGCGTCACGGCGCCGCGCACGCCTTGCAAGCGGAGAGCCTCGCCGCTGATTCCGCCATCAGATTCCTCGCTGTCTTCGCTGTCATCCTCCACCTCATCGGCGCCCTTCTCAGCGGTGCCGGCCTCTTTGAGCTGGCCAGCGACCACGAGTAGCAGGTTGTTGATGTACGAAAGCAGCGCTCGATTCTTGAGGTCGAGCAGCGAGATGCCGTCGCGCATAAGCGCGAGCTTCTCATCTGATGCCAACGTCTCGGCGTTGAGCGTCTCCACAAGCTCGCGCGTTGCCGCGAGGAAGCCGTCGAGGTCGCTCATCAAGGTGAAAAGTAGCCGAGCTCGCTAGCCAACCTTGAGCACCTTGGCGGGTGGGCAGGGCCAGGGCCAGGGTGGGATTACATAATTTTTTTCTGCTGCCTATCCCCCCGGGGAGGAGTTGGTACATCTTCCCAGCTCCGGAAAAAAAGCTAGGAAGCTATACCCGCGCTGCAATGCCGCAGAACGAGTACATTGAGCAACATACGAAAAAGTATGGTCGCCGGTTAGACCACGAGGAGCGCAAGCGCAAGAAGGAGGCGCGCGAGGGCCACCGCATCGCGAAGGATGCGCAGAACCTGCGCGGCTTCAAGGCGAAGATGTTCGCAAAGAAGCGCTACTCGGAGAAGGTCGAGATGAAGAAGAAGATCAAGCAGCACGAGCAGAGCAAGGTCAAGGGCAGCGGCGAGCCGCAGAATGCCGGCGAGGCTCTGCCTGCCTATCTGCTCGACCGTCAGAATACGAATACTGCCAAGGCACTCAGCACGAGCATCAAGCAGAAACGTCTCGAGAAGGCCGACAAGTACAGTGTGCCGCTTCCAAAAGTCCGTGGTGTTGCCGAGGACGAGATGTTCAAGGCGATCAAGACGGGCAAACGCCAGAAGAAATCGTGGAAGCGCATGATCACCAAGCACACGTTTGTCGGCGAGGGCTTCACGCGGCGGCCTGTTAAGATGGAGCGCATTATCCGGCCGTCAGCGCTTCGCCAGAAAAAGGCCAACGTCACGCACCCGGAGCTCGGTGTCACCGTGTCTCTGCCGATTCTGTCGGTGAAGAAGAACCCTCAGAGCCCCATGTACACCCAGCTCGGTGTCCTGACCAAGGGTACGATTATCGAGGTCAATGTGAGCGAGCTCGGTCTCGTTACGGCGGGCGGCAAGGTTGTCTGGGGTAAGTACGCGCAGATCACAAACGAGCCCGACCGCGACGGCACTGTCAACGCGGTGCTGCTGGTTTAGAGCAGCGCGTGGAGGCTCTGCAGGCTGGGAACTTTTTTTGGGGCAGGGCAATGCCCCCCAGGGTGGGCTATCACACCGAACTTCCGCCCATATTAATTATTTAGTACGACGTACGAACTATTTGGTTTCTCTTTCGATTTCTGGTTTGGCGGCGGCGCCAAGATCTGGGATTTGGGAGGCGCCTCGCCTCGGAGCTGCAGGACCATGTAGGCCTGGGGCGATCGGGCCCTGCAGCGGCGCGACAACAGATATCGCACGGCGCTGCAGCGCGCGCGGTGGGTGGGCGCAGGGCCCCGCGGTCGCCTGGGAGTTGCTCTGCCAAGCCCGCCGACGGCTGCGCGCCGGCCACGCCGGCTGTGCGGTATTTTGCCGTGTATCGCACGCTGTCGGAGCCATTGGTGCCGGAGGCGGCGGCCGCAGCGCCCGGATTTCCTCGACGCTTACCTGCCGGCGTCCCCCGATTTTTCAGCCCCAGCCCGGGGGGCGGCTCCCCCTTGCTCGCCTTTGGTCGCTCGCAGGGGCTAGGGCTTGGCGAGGCCGGGGGCCTGGCCGTTAGTAAACTTGCAGAAAGTGGCTCTGATTGGGTGGGCCCACCGCCCCGCGGCGGAGGGGGCGCGCGCGCACTAAACATGCAGCGTCGGCGTCGGGGCGCGTGGAAAGGTTGGGAGAAATGCGCCTCGCTCACAGGCCGGAGGCGGCCCCGGCGGAGGGCGCCGAGGCGAGGGTGTGGTCAACAACCCACGAACGACGCAGACGATGCCCGGTCCCCGCTGCCGAAACTGGCATGAACCGGCGCTATGTGAAGTGTGATGCACGTTTAGTGGCCTGACCGGCGCGCGCGCACGCGCGCTTTCCCCTCCATCTCGGGTCGGAAGCTGGGCCTCAGCCGGGTATGCATCCCGATGCAGGCTGCTGCACACCAACTCCCAACGCATGCATTTTGCCCCCGTCGATTTTAAATCAGGACTCTACTGGCCTCACACTCTTTCGCGGCAGCGCTGGACCTGGCAAAGAGCCCGCACCCACCCCTCGCGCCGACCTCCGTGCCCCTTCACACACTCGCTGAGACGTGTTTGGACGCCCTCTACTCCGTGCCGAAGCCCATTTTATTCGGCCACCGGCCCACCCCTTCTGCTCTTTGACCACGTCCTTCCATTCCCTCACAGCCCGCCACCGACGATGGGGACCTCCTACTACGACGCCGTGGGCCTGCTCGCAATCTGCGACGCCATAGACAGCGTTGAGGGCATTCCGTTCAAGCCCGCCGGCGCGCCGCGTGCGTCGGCGGTCCTGCTCGCCCGCGCCCGCGCCTCGCCGGCGGCCTCGACCACACTGCCGGCGCCGTACCCCCCGCTGGGCGGGGCGAGCGGCAAGCCCGCATACCCGCAGCACCCGCTGCTGCTCCACGTGCCGCCGTCTGCGACGGTGTCGGCGACCGGTTCGCTGAGCTACGCGCAGAGCCAGCGCGCGGGCTATGCACAGTTCTCTGCGGCGAACCCTGCGCCGAACGGCAGCGCAAACATCCCCGGCGCACCTCCCGGCGCCCCGGGTGCGCCGCCACGTGCGCTCGGTGCCCCAGGCGCTGTTGGCGGCG
>JANIVI010000034.1:0-37883 GCA_030555755.1 Wickerhamiella kazuoi | reverse complement strand
AAAAAAATGTTAGTTAAGAATAATATAAAAAATATTATAGCAACAACACAAGCTAATCCATTTCATTTAGTAGCACCATCACCATGACCAATATATACAGCATTTGCATTTTTTGGAACATTATTTAATTTAGTATTAATATCACATAATTATTGTGATTTCCATTGATTATTATTATTAAATGTAATAACATTAGTATATTGTGGAATATTATGAGGAAGAGATATAATAGCAGAATCAATATATTTAGGAGCACATACAAATAAAGTAAAAGAAGGATTATATTTAGGATATGTAATATTCTTAGTAACAGAATTTATGGCATTTGCAGGTGTATTTTGAGCATATTTTCATAGTGCATTATAGCAGGCCGCGCAGGTGCGCCTTTGCCGCGACTCTAGACCCGCTTCTCAACGCACCCTGCACGCTCAACAGCTGCTGCGAGCAGCGCAGCGCGTGCGCGCGCTGCGCAAGCCGTGAGTCGTCGCGGCGAAGCGAAGCCAAGCGGCGCGTGATTAAATAGTCTAGGTATCTAGTTGACCATCTTGTAGATGTCGTAGGCCGCGGCCGCGGGCTCGCCCTCGCCCGAGATCCACCGCCCGAACTTGCGCACAAACCGCGCGTCCGCGTCGCGCCAGCGCCGCTGCGTGGCCGCCGGCACGACAAACGTCTCGGCCGCCGACGCCTCGCGCCGCGCAGCGCTGCTCGCAAAGCTCGCCGTCGACGCGCGCGCCGCGCGCGGCGCCAGCGCCAGGTCCTCAATCGCACCAAACGGGTCGTCGTCTGCGACGCCGGACCGCGGCCGCCAGCACAGGTTCTCCGCATCAAACACCATGTCCCCCGCCGGCGCGGGCACGTCCACCTGGATCAGCATCTTGCCGCGCGCCGAAACCGTGTCGAACTTGTGCGCGTCCGCGTCGTTGCCTTCCCACTGACCTGTTGCCGGATTCAGCACCATCCCGTCGACCTCCTGCGGCGCGTGCGCGCTGCCGGGGTTGCGGATAAGCCCAATCTTGCGCCGCCGCCGGTCCTGCAGCGTCTCGGCGTCAGCGGCCACCGGCTCACGGCGCCGGCTCGGCTTCTTGGGCCTGCGCGGCGCCTCCTCGGGCTCGGCGTAGACGGCCAGCGGGCGCTGCCGCAGGGTGCCGCCGCTGCTCTTGTGAGGCGACAGCGTCGCCATCGACGCGCTGTACGGGATCCGTGGGGGCTCGGGCTCCTCAAAGGTCGGCTCCACGAACGTGCGTCGCGCCATGCCGCCGCTCCCGCGGCTGGCAAAGCCGCCAATGTCGTACATGGACTGCGCGGGGCGCAGCGGCCGCGGCGCGTGCATTGCTGTGTGCAGCTGGCCCGTCTGGCCGAGCTGGCCAAGCTGGCTGCGCTTGCTCGGCGACGTCGACAGCGTCTGCCCTGCACCGTTCCCGGCAAGCTGCGATCGCGATGGCATGGCCCGCGGTAGCTGCGCCGACGACGCCGACGGCCGCAGGCGGCCGGGCGCCAGCGACGGCCGTGACAGCGTGCGTGGCGGCGGCCGCCGTATCGTACCAAACACAACATTTTGGTTCACAGCGCCCCGCGTCAGGTTTGCGCGGTCAAAGTCGAGCCCGTCCAGCTCGTCTTCGTCTGTGGAAGTAGTGAACTGGCCCAGGACCTCGCGGCTGCGGTGCTGCGCGCGCGATAGGTTGGCCTGCATAACATCGCGCGACGAGCTCTCAATCTTGCTCCGCAGCTCGCGCGCCTGAAAGCGCGCCCGTAGGTCCAGCGGCTCGGTGCCCGACGAGGGGCCGAGGTCAAAGGCGTCGTCGTCGTCCAGCGACTCGGTCAACGCGCTGCCCACAGACGACACCGACGAGCTGTGCGAGTGTCGTGACGGCGAGCGGTCGCTGTCAAACATCCCCAAATCCGGCACTTCGCGCGGCGGCGAGCGGCTGGCGCCCGGCCGCGGCGCAGGCAGTTTCAGGGGCCCCGCGGGGAACTCAAAGCCCTCATCCAGGTCATCCTCGACAAAGTTGTGTAGTGCCTTGGGCCGGCCGCGCAGCGTGCTCGGCGCCTCTTCTGCCTCGCCGTCGGCGTCGGCTTCGTCCTGGCCGAAATCGCCAAACTTACCGTCGGCGCTGATCTGCGAGGCGCCTGTGCCTGCCAGCGAGAAGCGGCTCGCTGAGGGCTTGAGGTTTGGCCGGCGGCGAATTGTGTCCTGACCGCGGTCATCCAGGCTGAGATCCGCAATGTTCGGCCCATGATCCTCGTGGACGGCCTCGAATCTTGGGTCGGCCTCGACAAACTGGGCCAGGTTGTGGGGCCGCCGGATCTTCTTGGAAGGAGACGCGCCACGCTTGGCCGCGATCTTGTGCGAGGACACGCTGTGCGGCATCAGCTTGACGGGTACATCGCCAAAGCCGTCGTCGTCCTCGTCTGTTTCGACGTACCTTTGCATCCCCGCGGACGGTCCACGGTGTCCAGGAAGGTCGCGTTGTTTACGTGGGTATGGGTGTCGCGTAAGCGCCGGCTGAGTGCTGGCTGGGAAGGTTTCACAGTGGGAGGTGTGTGCGCCGTGGGGTGGGCTACTGCGTACTGCCGGTAGTGTTGTGCAGAAAATTAGTGAATATAAATTACAGAGAAACTAGCGCAGCTCGGGCTCAGCTGAGGTTCTTGAGCCGGTCGGGGTGGATACCCGCCAGGTCGGCCGCCGAGATCTCGGGCTTGCCCGACTTGGGTTTTGACTTTTTCGCTGTCCCGCCGGCGGCCGCTGCGGCTTTCTTGGATTCCTCGCGCTCCTTCTTGCTGTTGCTCTTGAGCATCTTCTCCGTCTCCACGCGCTCGCTGAGCTCCTCTTTCAGCGCGGCGTTCTTCGTCGTCAGCTTCTGCCGGCGCTTGGCCGAGTTGCCACCGCCGCCGGCCGTAAGCTCAACGTTGATCTTGCGGTTTTTGAGCAGCGTATGGTGGAACCGCAGCGCCACGTGGAGGTTCTTCGAGGCCTCGTCGCCCTCGAACTCCATAAACGCGAAACCCTTGCGCATGCGCACCGCGTTCGGGCTAGCCTTCTCAAAGTGCTTGGTGAGGTCCTCCGCCGTCAAGTCGTACGGCAGGTTACCGACAAACAGAATGAACCGCGGCGGCGCCTTGGGTTTTTTCGGTGCGGCCGGGGCAGCCTCATCGCCCTTGTCGGAACGCTTACGCTTTAGGCTCGACTTGGACGCTTCGTGGTCAGGGGCGCCGTCATTCTGCTCTACAGGCGCGGTCTCTTCGGTGGCATCTTTTCCCTTCTTGGCCTCCTTGAATTTGGCGGCCTTGCGCTCTTTTTTGCTCAGCTTTTCAGTCATTGTGAGTGGCCGGGGCACTGAGACGCAGACGTTCAGAATTTATTTCAGTGCCCACTAGACCTGCAGATGCGTTAGTTAATCTCCCAGCGTACTTTGGGGTGGAAGTTGACAGGCAAGGGGAACGGTCCATCCTCCAAAAGCTAGCAAAACTCTAAAGATAGCAGCACGTCGACGCGGGAGAGATCAGCCCAGCATAGATTTAGGGCTTTGGCGGCACGGGGCGTCCCATCGAGGCTTGTTCGATGCCGTGCCTGCGATTTTTGCTTGTGGCGCCTCTGGCGGTTGTGGCTACCGGCTTGATGGGCTCAGACGAGTCAACGCCTGTAAGTCTCATGCAGCAGGGCAGACAACCCCTGCCGCAATATGCGAGCCCCTGAGCGGCAGCAAGCCCCATCCGCTGCTGCGAGCTGAGGCAAGGGGGGACCGCGGCCGAGCGCGAGCGCCGCACCCGCGACAATCACCGATTTCCAAGACCCCCGGCGTGATGAGAACCCCGCTGCGGCGGTGCCGCCCGCCGTCCCACCTGCTGAGGGCGCTGCATGTCACAGGGCTGAGCCACGTCTGGTCGCAAGGCCGCGCGTTACGTCATACATACTCCACATACTGGACGCGGCCAAGGGGCAGGCCACGCACCCGAAGACAGCAAGCTCACCCATGAACACCGGAGCACCCGCGGGCAGCGCCCCCGGCGGGCCAGGCGGCGCGGGCGGCCACGGTGGCCAGTCCGGCGGGCCGGCGAATTCCAACTACTTGCTGAACGACCAGAAGCTTCAGGAGATCCTGCTGTCGGACGTTGGCGTCGACTCGCTGCTGAGCCGGGCCAAGCAGTCGATCTTCTCGGCCAAGGAGTTTGCCGCGTTCGTCAAGCGGCTCGCGCAGCTCGAGGCGGACCACGCGATGCAGCTCAAAAAGACCGCGCGGTCTCTGACCGACACGTTCCGCCGGCCGGAGATCAAGAAGGGCACGTTTCAGAGCGAAGTGCTCGAGCTGATCAAAGCGACCGACCGCGTGGGTGACGCGAGCAACGGCTACGTCGAGGCGCTGCAGCGCATCAACGACGAGCTGATCGAGCTCGTCAAGTCGATTGACCGCCGCCGCAAGGCCATCAAGGACTCGGCGCAGCGTAATGAGAAGATGCTGCTCGAGGCCGAGCAACTCGCCGAAAAGGCCAAGCAAAAGTACGACTCGGCGTGCGACGAACTCGACCGTGTGCGCAACGGCGACCCCAGCAAAAAGCTCGGGCTTGGCAAGAAGTCTGAGGAGGAGCTACACAAGCGCATGACGATTGCCGAGGTCGACTACCAGCAAAAGGTCGACAGTGTGCAGCGCCTGCGGCAGGAGACACAGACAAAGCACCGCGTCGAGCATGTGCGCAGCCTCCAGGGCATTATCCTAGAGTGCGATGAGGCACTAAATTTGCAGGTCACGCGCTACGCGAACCTGACCGAGACGCTGCAGCTGAACCGCGGGTTTGTGATCTCGCCAATCAAGCCTCAGAACTCGCCTACCGCGAACCTCAGCGTCAAAGAGATGGCTGGCAAGATCGACTCGCAGCTCGACTTTTACAATTTCGTCCTCGCCATCCCCACGCAGATCAAGTCGCTGAACCGGCCCGAGATCAAGTTCCGCAAGCACCCGACGCTGGGCGGCTCCGGCGCCGGCGCCGGCGGCGCGCGTGGCGGTGCGGGCTCTGCAGGCAACGGCTCGTCGTTCAGCACGGTTCCAAACTCGGGGTTCGGCGTGGTCCCGCAGCAGCAGCAACAGCAGCAGCAGCAGCAGTACGCGCCGCCGCCGTCGGCGGCATCGGCACAGCAGCAGCAGCCGCCGCACCAATTCGGCGGCCCGCCTGGCGGGTTTGCACCGCCGCAGCGGGACCGGCTCGCGTCGAACGCGACGGCCTCGTCGACAGGTAGCGTGCCGTCAACGCAGAGCCGTAGCACGGTTCTTGGCCCGGGCACGGCCAAAACTGGCCCTGTTCTGGGCCCGGCGCCCGGCGCGGTAAGCTCGGGCCCGGCGGCGCCCGCAGGCCCTCGCGAGCAGCCAGGGACTGCGGGGGGTGCCGGCGCGGCCGCTGGCGGACTTGGCGCCGGCGCCGCCGTGGGCGGCGGTGCCGCGGCTGCCGCGGCCGCCACCTCAGGTGGCTCTGCGCCCGCCGCTCCGGCTTTCGACCCCCACCAGCACGGTTTGCCCGTTTTCGGCACGAAGCTCGAGGAGCTCCTCGACTACGAAGAGGGTACGGTCCCGCGCGTAGTGTACCAGTGTATCCAGGCCATCGACAACTTTGGACTCGAGGTCGAGGGCATCTACCGAACAAACGGAAACAACACGCAGGTGCAAGAAATAAAGCGTCAGTTCGACATCGATGCGGCGTCTGTTGACCTGCTCCGGCCCAGCGAGGAGGTCAATGATATCCACAGCGTCGCATCGGCGCTGAAGCTGTATTTCCGCGAGCTGCCGGATCCGTTGCTCACCAAAGAGTTCCACCGTGAGTTCATGAACGCGGCCAACATCGATGACGAGACACGCCGTCGCGACGCGATTCATGGCATCATCAACAAGCTTCCTGATCCCAACTACACAACTCTGCGGTACCTGGTCTTCCACCTGTACCGTGTTCAAGAGCGCGAGGCCATAAACCGCATGAGCATCGCCAACCTCGGCATCGTCTGGGGCCCCACGCTGATGGCTACTGACTATTCGAATGTGGGCGAGATGGCCGTGCAAGGCCGCGTAATCGAGACCGTGCTGGTCAACGCGTACGCAATCTTCGAGGCTGAGTGATCGCGAGACGGCCTGCGGCCTGATTATGTATTTCGACCCTGCGCGCCGGCGCGATTGGTAGGAATAATGATAAATATTAAAATAACCTGCTGTCAATGCAGCTGCTGAAGCCGCTGGTGCGCCACGTGTGTGGCATTTAGGTCCAAGGCTACAGCGTCGCTCGCACGAATGCCTCGCGAGGACTCACCAAGGTCGGCTGTGCTCTTGAAAAGCCCGGACTTGATTAGACCTTTGAGCGCGCGTAAGAAGACGGGACGTGGCAAACCAACTGCCGCCTCTAGCTCTCTGACAAGGACATCCGCGTCCTGACGGCCTAAATACGCCTCAAGAAGCCACCCCTGCGCAGCAGAGCACTCAAACTCGAGCGCACCGAGCGTAACCTCGCAGCTCGATTGCCCAGCGCTCCAAGTAATGTGACGCTTCTCATGAGCATCTCTGTACCGGTTGGTCACGCTCGCAAGGGCTTCTTCGAGAGGTGGCCAAACCGGCTCGACCTCGGCCTTAAAACGCTTGTTTTCCCACACATCTGCTGAAAGAATGTCTGCTTTGACCAGCAGAGCATCTTCCGAGGAATCGATAAGCGAATTCTGCCCAGCCACAAGATCTCTCCACATAACCTGCGCGCGCATCGCCGCGTGCTTGCCGAAAAAATCGCTCAGAGCAGCCATCGTCTTTGCTGAAACGAGGCCTGCTTGCGGCAAAGAGTGGACTTCTCTCGGCACAAGCGCTGGAACCAGTAATTCCTGTAAGCGATTGTAGAACGCCTCGTCGTTTTTGACAACCCCTACCTTGTTGCGAACGTGAAGAAGGCGGACCAGCTCGCCCGTGCTCCGCAAAATATTTGAGCTGGCATGCTCGCCACGCTGGATCTCGTTAACAGCGACTTCAGCAAGCATCCTCGCGGCGCTTTTATCGTTCATGAGCACCTCTTTCCACACGTCCTTGAAAGAAACCGATGCGCCTGCGCGCTCACTAGGGACCACTGGCTCGTCGTCGTAGCTTTCATCATCTGAATCAGATTCATCGTGACTCTCGTCAACCGGAATTGTATCCTCAGCGTCCGCTGCCGGAACTGGAGCACTGAGTGTATGTTCAGCCAGAGTTGCCAATAGATACCCTTTGGTCAAGGAGTCGCTTGCTTCTGGTACGAGAGCGTCAACCGATACGATGTATTTTCGGATGATTGATACCCAGCCTTCGGTTGCGACATCCACAAGTTCAGGCGTTGTCCTGGATAGTCTAAAAATGAGCTCATTGATGCGTGTTATAGCCTTCGTGTCGCCCCCGATCAGTGTAGGGATAGCCAGGCTGTTGATGTCATTTACCCACGCAAGCAGGACCTGACCTGAGATTGATGAGCCCATGAATTGGGCCTTTGCTTTGTCTTGTGGCTTGAGCAACAACAGCCACATGCGTTGCTCTCGCTCAATCCAGGCCTCGAACTCGTTCAGCCACTCGTATGGACCCTCGCTGTAAACTGACGCAGGACTAAATCGTGAAACCGCGGTCTTTATGGCAGATCCCAAAATTCGCGTGATCAGAGTGGACTCAGCGAATTTTTGGGGGCCGGAGGGCGGGTTAAGCGTCTGTAAATTCGCGTATAAGCTCAAAATCTCTGCGACAGGTTCCAAGTCCACGTGGATCCCATGGCGGTATTTTACAAGCAGGTCAGAAATGATGGAGTACAAGTGATCGACCAGTGTGTCGCTAAGGAGGAATTTTTTGGCAAATAACGCCTCTAGACGAAGTTCGGCGGTCTCTCCGAGAACAGGTATGACGTAGCGGCCATCAGCCCAATAAATAAGAGAGGGAAGATGCATACTACGGCGCCTCCATACCTGGCAGAAATACGCGAACGTATCGATGAACTTGCGCGGCTCCTTGTTGCTGATTTGTGCCTGCGCGTTGTGTAACGTTCCCACAAATTCACTTGTGACCTCTTCTACCGTAGCCCAGAGCTTCTTGAGAACCGCCCTGTCTGTGATGCTCCGAGTTCCGAGTACGAGCCTGATATTCTTTGCATACCAGTTGTTATGGGAGTCGTTGTAGTAGCTCTTGAACTCCCGGACAAAGTTCGCTGTAAAATCCGTGAGGTAGTTCTGCTCCTTCGTCGCTTCACCCTCAGGCGAATCCATGAACTCTATAGTGAAGCCCGGTGCCCGTGGACCAGAAGCAATTTGGGCGAGATCCTCGTATGCGGGTCTGCTAGGCAGGCCCACAAACTCGGTGGTGAACACTACGCGTTTATCGCGCGATTGGTTCCCTCGTTGCGCCATGATGGGGCACTGGTAGTCAAGATATCGCTACTCTGTGTTCTCAGCGCAAGTCTCAATGTCTCACTGGTGTGATTTTTTTGTGACTTGGTTGACGAGCCTGAAACACGCGGCATGTAATCTATGTACACGCCTCCAGGGGCTTGATTACCTTAGGCGCGTCAGGTCGCGCTCAATGTCACGTGGTCAAATATCAAGCCCCACCATAAAGTCTAGTCAGCGGCGGATTGTGAAGTTACCTGAGGGCTTAGGGCTTTTTGCACACGCAGCCCTCTAGTCGCAGTACCCATGCCAAAACGTCGGGTGACCACGCGCTGGCTAGAGACATCCATCAATATGGCTGACGCTCAGGACAACCAGGAGAACCGCCGCCGGAAGACCTTGAAGAAGTTCTCGTACCGCGGTGTCGATGTTGCTGACCTGCTGCAGATGAGCACTGAGGACTTCGTCCCTCTGCTTCACTCGCGTGGTCGCCGGAAGTTCAAGGGTGGCCTGAACCGCAAGACTGAGCTTTTCCTGGCTAAGCTGCGCAAGGTCAAGGCTGCCGCCGGCCCCAACGAGAAGCCCAAGCCCATCAAGACGCACCTGCGTAACTGCCTTATCGTCCCCGAGATGATCGGCAACGTCGTTGGTGTCTACAACGGTAAGGTGTTCAACGCCGTTGACATCCGCCCTGAGATGGTCGGCAAGTACCTTGGCGAGTTCTCGATCACCTACAAGCCCCCGAAGCGTAAGGCTGCTACCGCGAACACCGCCTTCTCGAAAATGATCCCTCTCAAATAAGCATATTGTAGGGCCCGTAAATATAATCATAAATCATCCCTCACTACGTTGCGAGCTTCGCTCGCGGACTTGGTCCGGACTGACACTTCGGTAGCTTACTAAGGTTACGAGACTTACTCGGCCAGGCACGCGAGGAAGGATCGATTACCTGCGGCAAGTTGCATCACCTGACAGAATGCGAGCGTGAATAAATACATTAAATACAATTGATTGAGCGTCCGCGCTCTTTGGAGCCATTCATGACCGTCCCAATAGGCGTTCATACACTTTCTCGAGATCAGTGACAAGTTCATTGAGCGGGCGCACTCCGTACCAGTGGACGGCATTGGGCAGGTTCTGGCGATTCAAGCCAATCCACTCGACAGGCGGCGTAGCATCGCCCATATCATGCAGCTGAGGGATAACAATAATTGGCTTTTCAAGCGGCACATACTCGGGTTTGTCCTCCTTCGTTGAGGCACTCCTAACGGTCCCGCTGTCCCCTACCTGCGACCGCGTTCGAATTAGCTGCCGTGTATTGACAGCCCTTTTGTGACTTTCAATCATCTCACGGATAAAGTTGATCGCACCCAGATTCCAGCCCACCTCAACAGATCCGTCGAAAGAGCTCCTGAACACGAACTCGACTATCTTCCCGCGCGAAGGGCCCTGATCGCTGGTTGTCATTTCAACTGTAAAGTGAGGAATGTTCACAATTGTACTACCAGAGCCACTCTGTTCAATGGTGCGAATAAACTGCTCTGTAGCCAGTGACGTTATCAAGTTATCGCTTTGATGGCGGATAGTGCTGATGCCCAGGTTAAAGCGGGACATAGCAATGGCAATCTCCGAGTCAAGCGTCATGTCTTCACGGCTCTGCCCGAACTTGATTTGGATCTCGGAAGCCGCAGCCCGCATAGCAACACTGTCTGAAAATTCCGTTGGGAATATGAAAAGGAAGACCTTGCCAATATGGATCGAGCAGAATACGTGAAGACGCGTAACAATTTCGTGCGCGGCCTCTCTGATCTGCTGCACAGTCACCTCTTCCAAGTCAATCTTACCAGGCTTGTGCTGTTGGCTGCGTCGGCTCCTCGTGACATCGCTCCGCATATGGGCCATCGCACGGACGTCAATAGTCTCGCCAAGCTTCGCCACATCCATCATGTGCCCTGCCATCAGAGATGTCCCAATAACCCAAAATTCTTCAAATTCCAGTGTAGAGAGTAACTTATGCGTTGGGCTCGAAAGTCGCTCCTGCTGGTTGCTAATACCAATATTGAAGCCCTTTACGACAGCTGCCAGGAACGGGTGGAAGTCGAGGCTCAGGTAAAACGTCAAATACTCGAGCTCCGACGTCGCTTGGATAAACGGCATGTTGCGTGCCTCGCTCAAGGATAATGTCACACGTGCACGGTAGTTCCGCAGATCAACCTGCCCGCCGACGCGGCCCTCGAACACCGCCTTCGCGGCGTCTATGCCGGCGCCGAAGAATTGCTCATAGTCTGCAGTCTTGAATGAAGCAGCCCAAACGCGATCTACGTCCAAAGTCCCACGCCCAACCGACTGGCCCAAGTCTACTGTTCCGTGCATGTTCTGAAGTGTGAAATTGAGTGAGATAGGCATGGGTAGCGTCTCTACAGCACGACGATACCTGGCCGCAAACGTCTCGCGCACATCCTCCAAAATGATCTCTGGCGTTTGTTCTCGTGACCAGACGAGCGCGCTAGAACTCCCATCATCCAGCCAGATATCACGAAAGAGGCCAACGTCATAGAGCTGACTGGCACGTACCTCAAATTCTGGCTGATTTAGCTTGAGACCAATTCGAAGAGGGCTTTCCTGCGGCTTGCCCGTCACAAAGTGCAAGCCGGTCAGTGCGATTGACTTCATACGTATGAAGCCACTAGACTCACGCGAGTACATATGCTGGAGCGATACGCGAGACTCGTTCATGAGACCAGACAAGGACACCGAGTAGGAGCCGTCTAAGCCGATTGGGGTCGTTAAAAGTAGATCAATGCCAGAGGTATAGGCCGTGGCTACAATTTTCGAGTAAGGCATGGAACTGAGCGAGAGTTCTTGGCTTTCAAAGTGTACCCTGACGTTGAAATCAACGTATGTGAGCAATTTGTGGAAGTGATCAGCTGTGACAGGAAATTCCGGGGAGGGTATCGACGTTTTCGCTGTTGCGCGGCCTGGTACAACATTGCGCGGTAGCGACGCTCTGCGGCGGTCGCGGACGATATCACCAGTATTGCGTATAATGTTTTTGACCTCGACCAGGGCACGTGGATATACGATGTTGGACGATTTGCTTACGACCATGCGCAAAAGGACACTGTCGCGCTCACCCTCGGAGTAGAGATACTCCGTAGTAAAATTGACCGCCGGCGAATAAAGCTCAAGCGAAGGTTCCTCGCCGGAGACAGCAAGGCGTGAGCCAAACATTTCAGGATCCTCCCACAGCAAAAGCGAAGCCGAGTCAAAATGTGTTTCGACGTGCAGCGATATACCATGAGTGAATTTGGGCTTCTGCGCAAATACACGATCAGCTGACGCACGTTTTTGCGCGGATGACCTTGTCGGTAGGTTCGCAATGAGGTCCTGCGTTAGGTCAAATGAGCTCACAAGTCCGGCCAAAATTTGGGCAATTGCTGGAGTCAGGTTGATTTTCAGCGACTCTCCCCGCAGCTGCATATACACAAGCTTCTGCTCATCGATCTTTGACAGCACACCGATGAGCTCCAGATGGGGCATAAACGCAGTATTAAGCTGTTTCTGCAAATCTTCGGTGCGCTCGGCAACATCTGCGGGAGCAATGAAGAAGCTGTCCACCACGACGCGAGCGCGGCCTTGCGCCAAGTTGATCTGCATAAGGTCGTACCCGAGTGACAAGCCTTCCTGCGTAAGATTCTCGTTGCCTGTATGCCACACGAAGGTAAATTTGGACAAAGAGACGGCTGCTTTGATGTTCAACAACGTACCAGTTGCTACCGCGCCAGCAGCCTCCTGGACGGGGACCGAGGGTTGAGTGGCTGTCTCAGAGACGTTCTTGACCTTGGTGGTCCCCAGCTCAGCATCTCCAAAGAGATCTTGCCTGTAAGCATCCAGCTTGGCAATGGCCATGGATACAGCGCCTGCCACGTAAGGATTCAGCCAGATATGGGCGTAATCACTCGTGACATGGAAGCTCTGCTCGGCTCGTTGCTGGCTGTGGCTGGCTGTTACTTGAAGGGCTAGAACCCTGTTGACTTTGTTGTCCTGTGAAAAGGTGATCTCAAAGTCCGTGAAATTACCGGATGTACTCTGAGGAGTCACAGACACGAGCCTTGCTGCTGGGTTTGCAAACTCTGCATCACCGTTCCAAGTGAAACTTTCGTGTTTAGTTTCCAGGGCCGTCATGACAAAGTGGAAAGCAGAGTTATCAAGAGGTAGGGTGACCAGAGTTTCCTCAACGATCAAGTTGAAGTTAATCAGGAACGTTGGGGGCGGTGGGCCAACTTGGTGGCGCACTTCATCGGGAATGCTTTTGGCACGGACGTCTAGCAGCCTGTCAAGCGCACGGCGCGTGTTTTGGAACTGTTTGACCAGCTCAGGCGACCGCGCATATTCAAGAATGCGAAATAATGATGCCGTCCCCAGCTTGATTCGTTTAAGCACCACCCGGATGTCACCGGCATTGTCGACCCGGTCAATACGCGACAGAATGGTAAAACCTTCAGTGACGAATGTACCAAGACGGGCATGCTCCTCATAGCTTGCTGTTAAGACCTGATTGTCCATCTCAGCGGAGATTAAAATACCACGTGCGTCTGGCTTCCGCAACTGCGCCTGCAGATTGTAGCCTGATAATGATAGTAGAAGCATAGACACTGGCTGGACTTTGAAAGTCGCGGACCCCACATTGAGATCCACGCTAAAGTTACCCTCATTTGTAATTTCACTGTCAGTAGACACATCCGACGACGGCACGCGCCGCTCCTGTGGAAAGGCTGCAGTTATGACTGGGACGTCCTCTTGAATGAACTTCACCGCAACTTCTGCCAAGTGTTCAACAGTAGCAGTTACAGCCAGCGCGAGAGTCTCGAGCTCGATGTTGACCCAGACAGTTCCTTCACTGGGGAGTCCTTTGGAAGCAAATCCAACAGACATGTTCTCAGCAAGATAGTCTCCGAGCTCCTTAGATGTGCCTGTCTCTGAGATCCTCACAGCAGCCGTGCGGCTCACTAGTACGCCCGTAGAGAAAAATGAGCTTTCCACAGGACGTGCTTGGTACTCGATTGCTGAGGACAGGCGAAGGCTTCGATTGTGCAGCTCCAGAGCAAGGCTCTGTAGTTCGAGCACGGCGCTGAAATCGGTGACCATGACGAGCAGCATTCCTTGAACAGCATCGTCGTCCTTCAGCCGCCGGCTTAGCGTGCTGTTGGAGCGGGCGCGCTTTCCGTTGGCATTCGGGGTAGGAACTCGCCGCTCCTTTAGCAGCGCCTGGACTTGCGTCAAAAGGCCAAATATATTTTGGCTCAGATGCAGGCGCACGCGCTCAATCATGCTTGATAAGTGGAACCGCCGCGACTGTTTTTGGTAAATCTTGAGACTAAAGCGAAACAGCGGGTTGTCCAGAATAACAAAGTCTTCCTGTAAATTCGAGTATGATACACGGAGAGCGAGACTCTGTACGCGCGCGAACAGCGCCTTAACCAGAACTGATTCACGATGCGAGGGTTTCTTGCCTAAGATTTCGAAAATACGTGCATTTTCAATCCCCTCATGTTCCCACTTGCGCCATTTTTTGAAAAGTTTGCGGATACGAGCCAATGGATCCTCGGGCAGCTGATAGCCCGGTGACGCTATTTTCCTCTCGACATCTTTTCTCACCTTGGGCGGGACGCGCTGGTAAAGCTGACGTAAACGAACTGCAATGCGCCAACTGATGGAGGATCTGACATGGTCTGAGGATTGCACAGCGCCTGTGGGTCTCGTCAACACATAAGAGTCGTCGTCGATGCCGAGCCTACCGCCAGCCTCTGCAATCTCTAAGATAGTTGCCGCGGCCAACTCCTCCTTGGAGAGCCGCTGATCAGGCATGAGGCCATCGGGAACGGCCCGAATAAGGCTTTCGAAATATTTGAACAGCCACGGCACTTGGTCAGCGACAATGAAAGCGTCCATATTGCCGAAACTGGTCTCGGATATGACACTTTTAGCTTCGGGATCAAGTTCCCACCAGAACGCGGCTTTTGTGGCATCAATCATCAACGGCGTGGCCTTTGTCGCATCCTGAACATCGCCACGGCGGCTACCCACCACGATTGACTCGAACTCAAGACGACCATTTTGCAACTCCTTGATAGTGACCTCGCGCGTCAAAATGCCCTTGTCGGAAATGGTAGAGGGTGTCTCGGAAGCCTGGTGCATAAATGTCAGGTTTGACAGGGTTGCAAATAGGTGGTCGCTCTTGAAGTCGAGGGTGTCTGGCTGCAGGCTAGGCTCTCGAAGCCCAAATTGAACCTCTACCTTTGGCACCACCACATGTACACGCTTGCAACTTTTCAGTTTGGCTCCAGCTAACCGCTCAATTAAATCGACCTCAACGCCATCCATGGCGGCGCCCAGATTGTACGATTCAAGGGCCATCATTGTTCCTGTCACAAGGGGAATCGCAGAAGCCTCCGCCTTGACACGCACCGTACCTAGCTCGACGACCAACGTGATGTACTCGCGATCTTCTTCCTCAATGGGCAAGTATGGAGCATGTAAACTCCATGGCAGCGCATTGAGTGTCGCGCTCCCCAAATTGGGTTTGGCACCTGAGTTTGTTCTCCAGCTGTTCGGTGGCAAGTACGCATTGTTCATCAGCGGTTCCGCATGACGCTCACGCGCAGAAGGACTCTCATCTCCCATCTCAATATCATTATACTGGTCGAGAGGTGTCTGTTCACTCTCATTTGACAGAAGGGATACGTCAGAAGGGACTGTTGAGCGCAGTGTACCGGCGACGCCAGGCCCTTGATGACGGCCGAGTGGCTCCACGATATTCATGCGTGGCTCCAAAATGACTGCAGTTTCACGAGTGATTTGGCCGGCAGTTGGCGGCAGCGGCAGTGTGGGCTCAATATAGCCAGCACTGTGGCGTCTGTAGCGTGCACGGTATGTGTCTGAGTTGCGGTGGTCATCGTCGAGGAAGAACGGGCAGCGGTGGAACAACGCATCGTGAAGCATTATATGCTCTTGCTGTGCCTTGAAATGCTCAGCGGCATTCGGCTTGTTGATGTAGATCGTGGCTTTGACGTCAGTGGTTCCCTGTAAAACGGTCGTGTTCTTCCGTGCAGCAGAGACATCAATGCGAGGGATGGCAAAGAAGACCTTCTCACTGTAATGCTCATTGGCTAAGTCGTTGTAAGTGAACTTGATAGAGCTCGTCTCAAGTAGCCACCAACTCCCTTCGTCAACATTTACCTTCAAAGATAAGGAGTCAATCCTTGCCGAAACGAACGTCACATCGAAAAGCAATACCGGTGGTACTACTGGCTTGTTCTCAATATCCGAATGAGAGTGCGCGCCACGCGTGGCAATCCACTCCAGATAATCGAAGATTTTGATATCGGTATCTACCACCACATCACTGATGTCAAAGTCCCACTTGCAGTTGTACGTCGGTTCAGAGGGTGGAAGGCCGAACATCCGATGCCCTTGGACGTTTACCATGCTGATAAATATTTCCACCGGCGAGGCGGTCAACCGTGCAACGTCAAATATGTGCCGAAATGGTACATCATGGTTAACATGTCCATGTACCGGCGAGAACTGTGCCTGCAAGTCCATATAGAAGTTCGTGAACCGTGCTTGAGCTGCAAAGTCGTCAACCTGGAGAGTAATATTCTCACTCGAGGAGTATAGGTTCTGAGGCAGCACAAAACAGGCGTTCTGCACTTCGCACTGGATTATTGCATCCAAATCTGGGTCAATGCGCGAAAACGCGTAGACTTCTTGCGCCGGGCCTGACGCTTCAACATGGAGGTACTCTTCGGTAGTCTGAAAGCGGTATTTGTGTCCAAAGTAGTTGTCGCTCCAAGTCATCAGGTAGTCTATCAGGAACCCGTAGCACAGCAGCACAAAGTTTTCTCCCCCGATCTCCAACTTGTGGGTTTCGGGCTTCTTCAGTGTCGCGTCCGAGTAATAGTGAATAGACTGACCGAAAACAAAGTTTTCGACGCAACCGAGCGTGGTCGAATCCAGCGCTCCGTTCATAGTATGCCAGGAAGGTGCGTTCAGATCTAACCTCAGCTCCGGCGTGAAGATATTAAAGTCGACCGTATTGTCCACCAGAGCAACCTGGTCTAAAGGTACGTGAGCCCTGATATTCACATCGCACGCGTTTAATATCAGAAAAATATTTTCTTCAAGACTTGTCGGGTTGTTAATAATGTTCTGCGAGTTCACGTTGAAGTAAAGCGAGAACTTTGGTGCGTTCCAGGTGATGTCGTACGTCGCTGGCGTAAACATAGTGTACGGAACCGCGGGACCGGAGCCAAAGTCAGTGATTGTATCGTTGATGAGCGTGACGTGCTCACGAAGAAGGAATATGCGAAGCTGCTCCACCTCGTTGTGCAGCTTCCACTTCTGGTGACCATTCCACTGCAAAGGCTGTTCGGTATCGAGCGTCACAGTATACGACTGTGCATCTAAGAACATACCATGGTTGACTGAGGTCGTAATCACAGGGGACTTGAAGGCAAGAACAGCATTAGTTAGCCACTTGTTGCTCCGGTCGGGCAGGAGCCCCATTGTGTACGCTGCGCTGGAGCCAGAGGCAGCCGTAATCTCTAGCCAGCCGAAACTTCGGGTCAGGTCAGGGTCCACGTGAGTAAACACGATATCTTTTGAGGGCTCTCGAACGGGGCATCGAATGACAGAAGGGCCATCAAAGTGTATGAAGAGCTTTGTCTGCGTGTACTGCCGCATCTGGCCTTCAGAGAGCTCAACGCGGGGAAGTGAGTCTACGCATGAGCGGGGGAAGAACACCGAGAAGAGCTCTACGCGCTGGCGCTCGGCCCAAGGACCGTAGTTGACAGTTGCCTCGCGCAGCTTGATATCCACACCAAACACTGGATCAACGACGGGAAGAGGAATGCCGTCCTTTTCGGTCAAGGCAGGCTGCGGCCCCAGCATATCATAGTAATAATCCACCTCCATATCCTGGCACCACAAAATCCTACCAATCTTGGCATACTCCTTCACATGCGCCTCCTCAGTTTTCCTCGTATCAAGTTTGCTACTCGACCGAGCCATGGCAATCCAAGACTCCTTCCATGTCTTGGGCTTTTTGGAACGCCTCAGCAGTTGTGACCAGCGGATGAGCCGCTCTTTCAGACGTTTTGACGAGCTCTTAGTCGCAATCTCGTTCTCAGCACCCACGTAGTCATAGTTTGGAAGAAGCTCGAACTCAGGCTTATCCGCTTTGAGCAAGTACCGTGCGAGGTACCTGTCGTGCTCATTACTCGCCTTCCCCATGTCCATGAGTGCGGATGCGTGTTTTGTCCGGCCCACGAGAATTGACTGGGTGTGTGGACTGCCGGCAATGACGGCGGCATTGAGGAAGGTGACTTTGACCGGGAGCACGCTCTTCATTTTTTGCTCGAAAAAAGTTAGCTCTTTAGCAAAGCCGATACCCCTGTGCGGCTCTGCCAACCCCTGCACTCCGGGAACCTTGATATCGCCCAAGTCGCGGGGTATTGAGGCCGCGGTCGATTGGGCCGCCGCAGGCGCCTTTGGGGATTCTTCTGATGACGGTGCGACAGTGTCTGAGCCTGTAAACATTGTGTTGACCGAAGTTTTGCGCCCGAGCTTGATGTTCTCGGCTAAAACCTCGTACGCCTCGCTACGATTGTACACGAACCACTCAAAGCCCTGGAACAGCAGCTTGAGCCGGGTCGGTAGCTTCGCGTTCTTCTCGCTGGTGAGTCCTTCTCCGGGCGGCTGCTCCTGTATCTCGATTTCGGATTTTCGCGTATGTGGAAGCCAATAGCGCCACGTGAAATGTCCTTGGAGGATTGAGAACGCCTCGTTCTCACCAATGTACACAACGTTCTTGAAGAAGATACGTCCGGCCAGTACCGACACATTGAAACTGCCGACCTTGAAATAAATAGAGTGCTTGCGCCATAGGTACCAGCCCAGAGCCTGCGAGAACAGCCACGCGATAAGTCGGCCCATGTAGAACCCCACAAACAGCGTGACCGCAATGAACATGAGCCAATCCACAAGGAAGACCCATGAGAAGCTGCGCGCGTCGGCCAGCGACGTCACGTCGAACCTGTAGTCCTGCGCCATGGTGTCCTCGCCAGCCGCGAGCGTCTGTCGGGCAGCGGGTGAGCACGCGCCCCCGGACCGCGCGACCTTTAGTCAGACCCGCGATGGGGCTCAGATGGGCAGCCACGAGGAGCTGGGAGGGCAGGCAAGCAGGGGGTGATGGTGTAAGGTTTCCACGTCAAAGTCCTCTATTTGTTTTTATTAATTGTTCATTTATTAGTGTGCGGGTGATTATCTGTCTTAGTCCCACTATAATTACAACAAGAATGCGGCTGGGAGGCGCCCGCATAAGATTGTTCTCGGGCTCAGGCGTGTCCGTCGTCGTCGCGATCGGGTCGGAACAGCAGCAGCGAGCGGCGGAAGCGCGACTTGATGCTCTCGTGGTCCGAGCGACCAGGGCTAGTCGCACGCAGCTCGCCTTCATCAGCGACGCCAGAACCCACGCTGGCCGCCGCCAGCGACGTCTGCGAGTCGTTTCCGTGCGTGTGTCCACTCCATTCGCGGCGGTTCACGCTGACCTGGCGGCGCAGCGCAGAGAACACCCCGCCGCCGCGCTCAGTCGGCGGCGTATGCAGCGGCGGCGGCCGCGCACTACTCAATGACTTGGAGTGGTGCCGCCGCGGCCCGCTCGGACCAAGGTCAGGGTCCTCGCTTGTCACGACGAGCGACGGGACCTCGGGGCGCTGTCGCCGCACCGAGAGCGACTGGGCGGCCTCATCTGTGCTGTCGCGTGCCGGCGCGACAAGGTCGGAGGGGTCCGCGGAGGCCGGTACCGGTGCCGCTTCCACCGTTGTGTCTTGTGTAGAGGCTGCGGGGGCCGCAGACTCGGGGACCACGCTGCCCTCGGTGCTGGCTTGGCCACTGGCGGCTGCCACACGCTCGTGCTCGGCGATAGCCACAGCCTCAACGTGCTTGAGCAGCTCCATTGCGTGTGTGATCAGAAACTCGACCACGAGACGGGACAAACGGTACTCGCTGGGATCTTGGTCGTGCTTGGGGTGTGACAGCATACTCGGTTGGAAAACGGCCGCCAGATTGTACGCCGGCATTAGGTTCTCGGCCGAGTAAGCATTGAACACCGCCAGCAGGTCCAATAAATAAACAACGAGGTGCAGGTTCACCGGCGGCAGCCGAAATATCAGGTCCTTATACGCCTTCAGCGCCACGGCCACCGCCTCGTCGCTGGGCGGCGGCACGGTGGGCGTGGCAGGGTCTGCTGTGCCAGCCGCATACGGGCTCGCGGTTGCAGAGCCGCCGCTCGCCGTATCTATAGCAATGGCGCTCGGGTCGGGCTCGGGGGAGTGCGCGAAGCGCGTGCCAGTGGGGCCGCCGGTGCCAGCAACACTCGTCGCCGGCGCTGCACCACCCAATCCGGCGACACCACTGCTGCCACCACCTGGGCTCAGCAGTTTGGCCTGCACTTCCATGTAGTTCAGGATCTCGGGCTGCTCGCGCAGCGCGTCGCGGAACCTGCCGTACCACTCGAGCGGCACGATCGGCTCGGCTAGATTTGTGAGGTATCGCCGCAGCACATTCGCTGCATCGTGCACCGTAAAGCCCTGCCAGTCTGTGTCTTTGCCGAACCTCGGCGGCTGGTCAAACATGTCTTGCAGCAGCTTAATGCGGCGGACCGAGCCGGAGATGCGAAAAATACCGGGGATCTCGCGCGCCTCCTTCTTCAAATAGACCGAGCATTTGGCCACAAGGACCGGCACGCGTCCGTAGACAAAGTTGTTGCCCTGGCCGTCGGTGAGCGAGATCTTAACCGAGGCGTAGCGGATAGACACGCCGAGCGGAGCGCCGAAAATGGGGCTCGCCGCATACTCGCGGGGAATCACCACCTGCTTGCCCTCGTTGGTCACGGTAAGCGCCTCGGACGCGCCCTGCTTGGGCAGCGCACTCGACGAGTGCGACATGTGGGGCAGCTGTGGCCGCCGCAGACGGCCGGCACCGGGCTCGCTACCGCGGGGCTCCTCATCGCGCTGCTTGAACGCCTTCCACCACGACGTCAGTGTCTTGCTGGGCGACGACGAGAGCGGGAAATCCATAATAAACGGGGTCTAAAGGTAACGAGCGATGCAAGGGGGTCGAACGAGGGACAGCCCACGTGGCAGGCTGCAAGCAGTGGTGCCGGGGCGAGACGTTTAGAAAAGAGGACCCGGCCGGGTAGGGAGGGGCCCTGCTGGATGCTGCACTGCGTCCGTTCTGGCAGACGCCGCTGGATCGTAGAGGGAGGAGAACCGAAGGATGCCGCCTCAAAGCTCACCTCAACTAACTACCTGGGGAAGGGGGCGGGAGGCGTCAGGTCAGCGCTCGCCGGGGTAGGGGGGCCGAGCGAGGTTCAAAATGCAGCTGCCGTGGTCGCCAGCTTGCACAAACTAAAGCACGAGCAGCACGAACAGCCGGGGCAATGCCTGGCAAAATCGCCAGAGTGGAGCAAGTGGTGGTGGTAAACCTAGCTGGGCTGACTATCTACGCAGCGGAGGCCACACCTGTGAGCTGCGTGCCCCTAGGGAGCAGCGCGCCTGTCATCACAAAGCACCTCAGCACCTGCAGCGGGGCCTGTGGGAAGGGAAACCCTGCAGCGTTGCCGCAGCCCAGCGGGCCGGGAAAAGTGTCCTGTGCTGGTGCACTGGGTCAGGGCTGGGGCGCACGGTGCGTCCAGCCATAACAGTTGCCGCGCGCCATGGCTCCGCCAAACGCTGGCTCCTGCAACAGGATGCACCTCGCTTTTGCCGCTGGGGACTGCCCTGGTCAGCATCGCCTACGCGCTTGCTCTCTGGGAGGGGGTGACGCATGCATCCCCTATAGCCAGGATGCGTTAGCGGTAGCCTCCAGAGATAAACACTTTGTCCGCCCGTTTCGCGCCGTGAAATCTGAGTGTGCGGCGCCGGCACCCACCCGTCCTTATGAATACCCGGATCTCCTCGGCGGCCCGCCCGCGAATGCCGGCGCCTGCGCGCATCGGATGTCCCCAATGCGCACAGCTTTTTTGACCCATCTGCACGAGCCCCTGCTGCCCTAAGCCTAGCAGCACAGCGTGCACCCAAATTGGGAGGGCCCACTTGCATGCCGCTTCGCTTTCTGGCGCCGCATAGCACACCCGCGGACGTGCAGGCGTCCGCGGGCGTCGATTGAGCGAATTCGCCAGCGACGCCAGGCCCGCCGAAACGCCAAGCCCAGACGCCTGCCGGCCCCCGCCGCGGCCCTGGCATCGGTGCACGCCCCACCCGGCGCGCAGAGCGGCAGCTGCGCCCTCGTGAAACCGGTCACATGAAGGCCGCAATGGCCGTGGCCAAATATGCAAGTGCTGCCTATCTTGGCGGCTGCCCTGCGAGTCAGGCGCAGTCCCACACCGGCGCTGAGCGGGCCCACTGCCTGATTTCATAGACGCTTAATTAAGCTACGGCCATTTTCGCCGGCCTGTGGCTGCTGATCCAGCAAACTCAACAGAGTTGGCGGCGTGCGTGGCCCCCCACGCCATGCGTATCGCACCTTAGCTGCTGATCTGGGCAAACCCTCATGCGCCAGCTTAGTCGCAGCCCAAGGCTACCGCCGCCCAGGGAGTCTTGGCCAAGTCCAAAGACGTGCACAGGCCACCCAGGCCGCCGTGCCGCCAGGTTTGGCATTTGAAATATAATTAATCGCGCTATGAAGGCAGATCTGCTCAGAAGCTAGCCCAGCTGGACGTAGTTACCCGGGAACACGCCCTGGACGCCCTGCAGGCGCCCGGTCCACCAGCCGTTGGCGTCGGCCGTGCGCTGCACAATCTCGATCCGGTCGCCTGCACGGAACGAGAGATCGCCCTGCGCCTGGGCAGTGTAGTCGTACAGCGCCGTGCAGTACTCCACGCCGGCGGCCGCCGGGGCAGCAGCGGCCGGCGCCGGCGCCGGCGGCTGGTACGTCTGCTTTTCAGGCGGATACGCGGCCGCGGCCGCGGGCTGCCCATACGCCGGCTGCCCGTAGGCCGCAGGCTGCCCATACGCAGGCTGGCCATACGCTGCGGGCTGGCCATACGCTGGCTGTGCTGCCGCGGGCTGCCCGTAGGCCGGCTGTGCAGCAGGCTGCCCGTAGGCCGGCTGTGCAGGCTGCCCGTAGGCTGGGGGCGCCGCCGCCTCGGGCGCGGCGGCACCAGCAGCCGCGCCCGCACCGGGCGCGCCAGCAAGGCCGGGCCGGTCCTCGCGGTTGAACTTTCTGCGCGTTGCCTCGAGCTTGTTTTTTGCGTGCCCGACGCGGAAGTGGGTCAGCCCAATCTCCTCGGTGCGTTCCTTGATGTCGCCGCGCTTCTCCACAAAGCGCTGCATAACCGGGGTCGTCAAGTCAAAATACGGGATCTTCATCTCCTCCATGCGCGCGTACAGCGTGTAGTAGACATTGAGCTGCATGTAGTAGAGCGACTGGAACAGCGGGCGGATAAAGTCGCCCTCGAGGTGGAACAGTTTGGGCAGCTCGTCTTTCAGCAATTCATTGTAGTAATTGAACTCCTCGGTGGCAATTTCCACGTCGTTCTCCGCCTTGTACAGCTTTTCCTCCTCCTTGACCGAGCGCTCCTTCTTCTCCTGGAGCTTTTTGAGCGACGCCGAGTGCCGGTCGAGGTCCAGCTGCTTCCGGTCGCGCTTAGTCAGCATCTTCTTGATGCCCTTGATGAGAGCAATGAGCTCGTCGGCGGGGCGCAGAATCTTGGTCTCAATGAGCTCGAGCTCGGGCTTGAGCAGCGCCTGCAGTTCCTGCACCAGGTCACGGTACTGTTCGCACGCAGCAATGCCTTCGGGGTTGCCCTCGGGCTTGAGCGAGTCCGGGTCGCTCATCGAGCCCGAGATGGGCTGGTAGACCTTCTCGATAGCTTTGGAGAACTCGATCTGGTGGTTCAGCATCTTCGAAATCGCATCCCAGTAGCGCTTGGACTCGGTGTGCAGCTTCTTGGTCTGTTCCTCGATGGCGTTGAACCGGCGCTCGGCGTCAATGTAGACCTGGTCCTTGGTGATTTGGCCGATGTTCATGCGCTGCTTGAACGTCTGCGGCACGCGCGTGACGCCCTTCTGAAACCCCTTCCAGCTCATGGCGTCAATAGGCGGGCGCGCGAGACGGCGGTGTGCGGCGGAAAGGCAAAGCCCGTGAGGCGGGCGCTAATGCAGGTGGGTGGTGTGAACGTGTGGGGTGGTGGCTTGGCTATGTGGCAGGGCTGGGAGGCGCGTCGCCTCCCGAGCCGTGGGCCGGGCCGGTGCGTGCTGTGTGCCCTCGCCTCGCCTCGCTCTCGCTCTCCCAGCGGCGCGCCGCCGCCGCCGCGCCTGGGCAGAGAGAGCCAGCGCTAGCCCGCGCGAGGCTCGGGCGCGCTCACCTAAGCACACCTGCCGGGCCTCACACTCGACGACATTTTTCATCACCAGCACTAGCGGCATGTTGAATCTTCTCCGCAGCTGGCGCCCCGTGGTCCAACGCGTTACCGCGCTGCCGCGGCTGGCCGCGCCCGCGCCTGCGATGCTGCGCGCGCCCGCCGGCGCCGTCGCGGCCCCCGCTCGCGGCATGAAGGTCGGCACGAGCGTCAAGAAGTTCTGCGCGCACTGCTACATTGTGCGCCGCAAGGGCCGCGTGTACGTCTACTGCAAGTCGAACCCCAAGCACAAGCAGCGCCAGGGCTGATTGAGCGGGCCTGTAGAGCAGGCAGCGCCGGCGCTGAGCACCGGTCCTGAAGGGCAATTTGGGCGTGCCGCGTCACGCCGCCGCGTCTCGCCCTTGCTGTGCATGCGATACATATATATTGTACATATTAAATACACCCCACTGTCTAGCTGAGGTACCGGTCGAGCGGCTCGCCGAGGACCTCCTCGATGACGGGCACGAGCTTGCGGCGCGCCTCCATCTCAACTTCCTCGTTTTCGTCGTCGAGCACCTCCGCGATGAGCGGCACGAGCTGCGGCAGCGTGCTGACCCAGTCCTCGCCGAGGCGCTTGTACAGGCTGCTGAGCACGCGGATCGTCCAGATCTTGGTGGTCGCGGGCCGGCCGTCGGCGAGACGCTGCGAGAGTCCGTCGTTGATGGCCTGCTTGTGCTCGGGCGTGCGCGTCGCCTCGGCGAGGCCCACAAGCGCCTTGACGACGAGCGGGCCCTGCGCGACTGGCTTGCGGTCGAGCTGCGCGAGCAGCACCGAGCTGACCTGGTCAAAGCGCGCGGGCGACTGCCAAAACTCGGTGCTGTCACTGGCAAACGACAGCACAAACGACTCGTACACGAGCTTGCGCGTCGCCGCCTCGACGTCGCCGCCGTCGGCGGCCGGCGCGGCCAGCACCGCGGCGGCGGGGCCGAGCACGTAGCCAAAGTAGTTTGTGACGATCGACTTGAGCCGGCCCAGCAGCTTGGAGAAGAACTTGAAGAACACCAGGCTGCGCAGCTCGGCAGACATCGCCGTGCCCTCGCCCTCGAACGCCCAGCGCGTCATGCGCACAAACAGCGGGCGGAACATCTTGTCGTTCAGCTTGAGAACGATGGCCAGCGCGGAGCGCACGGCGCGCGCCTCGATCTGGTTGACCTCGTTCGTGTTGAAGCGCTGCAGGCCGCGCACAGCAAACATGCGCAGCACGAGCCCGGTGAGCTGGCCCGACTTGGCCGCGACCACCTTTTTGGGCGCGTCCTCGATGATCTGGTCAAAGCCGGCCAAAAAGATGTCGACCGCCGCGACGCCGCCCTGCACGGCGTGGTCCCACGTCGCCGCGTACGCAGCAAGCACGGTGGCCACATCGACGTGCTCGCCGATCAGCGCAAGCAACTTGGCCCGCGCGCCAGCGTCGACGGTCGCCACGAGCACGAGCTCGAGCACGCGCTGCGTCGCCGAGGCCATGAAGGACGGGATGCGCCGCAGCAGGCCCGACACGAGTCCGAACGTCGCGAGCTGCAATGCCTGCCCGCCGGCGTCTTCGCTCGTGCCGGCAGCAATGACCGACTCCATGCGGGCGAACAGCACGGGGATGATGCGACCAAAGAAGCCGATCATGCGCGCGCCCAGATTCTGCGAGATGCTGTTGATGCCGTTGACGGCCGAGACCAGCACGTCCGCGTCCTCGCTCTGCAGGCCGTGCACACCCACAAGCACGTCGAGCAGCGCGAGCTGCGCGTCCTTGTCGATGTAGGCGCCGAACTTGACGACCAGCAGGTCGATGTTGTCGATGACGGCCGGCTGCAGCGCGGCCGACTCGACCGGCAGCCGCGCCTGCAGTGTCTGCACGAGCGCGAGCGCCGCGTGGCCTGCCGCCTCGTACGACGCCGGTTCGCTCTCGAACTTCTTCTCGACGAGCTCGAGCGCGCGCGCCTTGACTGCGGCCCGCTCCTCGGTCTCCAGCAAGTCGGCGATCACGTTCACGAACTTGTCGACCGGCAGCAGCTCGAGACATTTCACAAGCAGCTCGAGGGCGGCGTCGCGCAGCTCAGGCGCGCTGTCGCTGCCGAGCGCTGCGAGCAATATGTCAATGCTCTTGGCCGACAGCGCCAGCGTTTCGGGCGTAAACGGCGCGTCGATCGCAATTTGGCTCGCGAGCGGCGCGACGCCGGCGACAGTCTCCGAGTTGCCGAACGTCAGTGTCAGGAAGGCAAACAGGTGCGTCTTGAGCTGCGCCACCTGCTCGGCGTCCTGCGGAGCCCGCAGCAGCGGGGTCGCACCTGCCTCTTCCGCGCCGTTCTCGGGAGCGCGCATGCGCTGCACGTAGTCGAGGTACCGCTCGACCGAGAACAGCTGATCATAGACGCTAAAAGAACGCAGGAACGGAGTCGTAAAGTGCACGAGTGCCTTGGCGTCAGCCGCACGCTTCTTCGCCAGCGACTCGGAGTACTTTTGGCCGAGCAGCAGCAGCAGGTTGTAGAGGCTCTCGCGCGCGCCGAGCGTCTTGATGAGCGCGCCGTAAAGCTTGTTGCGGCGGTGCCGCGGGATGTGCGGGAACGCCGCCACGAAGCTCCGCAGCGCGATCTCGATCTCTTCCTGCTTATCACCGCAGGCGACCAGTGCAGGGATCACCTGCGAAATCGTCTGCTGGATGACGTGCGCGCTGTAGTCGTTATCGAGGCGCACGGTATTGGCGCCCATGAACGTGAAGATGGGCATCACGCTGTGGAACACGAGGTCCGGCACGACCGTGGCGAGCGAGGCCACGAGCAGCAGCAGCTTGTTCTGAACCTGCGGGCTCGGCGAAGTGCGGATGCACGACACGATCACGTCCACGCGGACCAGCCCGTAGCGCTTGGCGTCGATCGAGCCCTGGGCGCGGTCCTTGTCGACTAGGTTGATCAGGCAGTTGGCCAGCAGCTCCTCGGTGTACAGCACAGGCAGGTTTGTGTCGTTGCCAAGCGAGATGAGCTCATCGAGAATGTGGAACAGGTTGGAAAACAGCGCGCTCGGCTCGTCGATCGCATCGATGCTCTGGTCAAGCAGCTCGAGCACGAGCGTGAGCTTCTGGAGCTGCTGCTCGGCGATGGTCAGGACCTCCAAGCTCGCGTCGCGCAGCTGCACGCTCGACGAAGAGCGGCGGCGGCGGCGTTTCGCGGGCGCGCCGCCCGCGGCCGGGTTGAAGATGCTCTCGCGCTGGCTACGGCCCTCGCTGAGCACGCCGACAAACGTGCGCGTGTCGAGGTCGAGCTTCGCCAGCACGGGCAGCGGGTCGAGCGGCGCGTCGGCCGAGTTGGCAACGTCCAGCAGCGCGGTCAGCAGCTGCAGGCGCGCGGCCTCGCTAAAGCCGCCCTCGTTCCACACGCGCGCGACCTGCGCGAGCGCCGCCTCGGCAAGCTCCTGCGGACCAGCGAGGGCGGCCCGCAGAAAATCGAGCCCGGCCGCGTCGCTCGAGCGGACAACCGAGACGAGCGAGCGCTCGAGCTCGGCGACGGGCAGCTTGAACACGGCGGCCCGCGCAATCCACGCGGGGCGCGCCGCGAGCCACCCGCCGAGCAGCTCGGCGAGCGGCTTGATCACACCCTTGTGCCCGGCCAGCACGTCGAGCGCCGTCTTGAGCAGCGGCGGCAGGTCGGTCGCGGTCGCGTGCCCGACCCAAAACTGCAGCCACGTCGACTTGCCCGCGCCCGACGCGAGCTTGACGATGTAGTCGCGGTCCATGACCGCCTCGTCGAGGCGCTCGAGCAAGTGCTTGAGCACGGCGCGCGCGTCGCTGCGGGACAGCCAGACGAGCTGTGGCTTGGACGCGGGGCCGTACAGCGCGTCGGCAGCCCACGGCCGCGCGGCCTTGGCCAGCGTCTGCGAGTGCGCGGCCAGCGCGCGCAGCACGGAGGCCGCCGCGGCGCGCACGTCGCGTACCGCGTCGCGCAGCAGATAAATAAGACTCGGCAGCAGCGCCTGGAAGTCCGTGTCGGCGCCTGCGCCGGCCAGTGCGTCGGCCAGTACGCCCAGGGCCGCGACGCGGCTGACCTGCGGGTACGGCCCGATCGCCATTGCGGCAAGGAACGAGATCTCCGCGCCGGCAGCCACGCGCGCCAGCGGCAGCAGCTCGTCGCGGCGCACGTCCGCGTGCGCCGCCAGCTGGATCCACAGCGCAGCGCGCGCGTCGCGCTCAGGACACTCGGCCACGAGGAACGACGCGGCCGTGGAGGAGGGGAGGTTCGCCGACTCGTCGAGCAGCACGCTCTTGGGAACAATCTCGGCGTCGCTCGCCGCAGCCCCGTCGGCCTCAATGTCCTCGGCGTCGTCGGCGGCCTCCGGCTCGTTCGCCTCGGCGCCCTCAATGGAGGACTCGAGCGCGAGCTCAAGGTGCGCGAGCGTAGTGTCCTGCGCGGCCAGCGCGCGGCGCACCGCCGCGCCGTGTGCAGCGAGCGCCCACTCGAAAAATTTCACCAGGTCGGTCTTTTGCGCAGCAGAAAGCGTTGTGCGGTGCGCCGCCACGTGAGCAAGCACAGTACCCACAATGGCAGCCAGAATAGGCTCGCTGCTGAGGCCCACGGCCGTCACGACCTCCTGGATCTTCGTGACCGTTTCGGGGGCAAACTCAATGACGGAGCGCGACCACTTGAGCACCAGCGACTGCACGTCGTGCTGCTTGCCCAGCCCGATGATCTCAGAGGTGACGCGGGGGATTGCCGTGATCGCCTCCCAGTTGGCAGCGCTGAAGGGGACCTCGATCTGCTCGCCCGAGTGGCGGACCAGCTGCGAGACCACTGCGAGACCCTGCACTTGCGTCGCCTTGGACCACGTGCTGCACACGGTGTCGATTGCCGCAGCGACGACCTCCTCGGCAAGCGCAAACTGTGAGCACAGCACGAGGAGAACCATGTACGCGGCGGTCTGGCAGCCGGGGCGATTGCCCAGGGGGAGCAACGCCGACACATGCGGCAGCAGCCGGTCCAGGATGGCGGTGTCGTTGCCGTCCTTGTAGACCATCAACACCCAGATGTTGATCGAAGACCAAAACACGAGCTGGCGGCTGTAGTCGTAGCCGGCGGTGACGCTCGCGCGTACGGACGCGTTGACAAGCTCGTAAAGCTGAGTGTCCGCATGCAGCACGCGCACAAGTGTGTTTTTGCTCGGCGACTGCATCGAGCTTTTGGCCGTGCTAAGGAACTTGAAGAGAGGCGGCAGGCCTGACGCAGGGACGACGTCCAGAATGCGAAGAAAGGTCTCGGTCGCATACCACGGCAGTGCGGCCAGCAGCAGTGCTTCAGAGTTATGCAGGTGAATGTGAAAGCGGCGCACAAGCCACTCAAGGCTGCCTAGCGCAGGGCTCAGGTTCAGGTACTTGGCGACCAGCATAAGAAAGCGCTCAATGGTCGCATTCAGCGAGTCGACCTGGTCTGCCTGCTGCACGAGACGGTCGAAGCGGATCGACGTTTCGGAGAACAGCGTTTTGTTGAACGCGTTGAACCGGCGGTCGAGCTGTTCGAGCTCGCGGAAGCTCTCGATTGCGGCGTAGTATATTGACTCAAAGTCTTGCGTCGCGGCCTCCTTGGGCTCGTAGACAAGCGAAACGCTATGGATCTTCTTTCGCTTTGACTTGTCGAGGATCGTGGCATTGTTGTTCGCCTGGATCCCCGCGAGCTGCGCGGCCAAACTCGAGCTCATGGTGCGCGGGCTGTCGCGGATCTGTGAAAATTCGTCTTATCTAATATTTTTTCAAGCCGCCGGGTGCTCGAGCAGAGCGTGAGCCTGCTGGCTGTCAAGCTCGCCGAACCCTGGCCCAGGGCGGCCCGGGCGGCAGCGGACGAGGTATGCTAAGGACGTGCGCCGGGCAGGCAGAGAGACATATAATTTAGAGGAAATGCAAATGATTCTTTCTTTTTTTAGATAATCTAAGTCGTCGATTGCAGCGGCTCGAGCGCTACTTCAGCAACCGGTCAAGCAGCCTAGGGTCCACATCTAGCAGCGCCAGCTCGAGATCCGCGGTGATTTCGTCCTCGGGTAAGCCCATGTTCGCCGCGTGCCGGAAGGCGGTCGCCGCCGCCCGCGCCGAGTAGTTGTACAGAAACTCGTGGCTTCGCGCCGGCTCGACGCGGCGCCCGTGGTAAGCCTCCAAGCCGGCCAGCAGGTCGCGGGCAAACGCGTCGGCGGACGCGCCGGCGTCGCGGTACAGCGTCCACAGGTCGCGCGTGAAATTGAACAGGAAGCTGCGCAGATACAGCCGCGTCCGCCCCGCACCGGCCGCCGCGGCGCCGCCGCCGCCGCTGCCACCGTTAGCGGTACCCGAGCCGCGCGCCTCGTTTTGCTCGGCGCCCTCCTCGTCGCCGCTGGCCGCATTGTCGTAGCGCTTCCAGTAGTCGTCGTCCGAGGCCGTCTCGTGGTCGGCGCCCGTGCCCGCGGGCCCGTCCGCCTCGCGCACCCGGGCGCTGCCGCCATTTCCGGCAAGCTCCTGCGCCGCCTCGCGCCGCATCTCGGGGTAGTAGACAAACCCTGCGGCGTGCAGCTCCTCGAGGATGTTGGGCAGCTGGAAAATGCCAATAATGTGCCACTCGCGCTCCCACACCATCGCCACGCCGAGCGCCGTGCCGTCCGTGAGCACGGCGTACGTCGTCTCGGCGTCCGGGCACTTGTACAGCGCCGATTGGATGCGCGGGCCGAGTCGCGGCTGGCCGTCGTCAAAAGAGGCGAAAGCACGCTGCCGCGGTGGGCCAAAGAGCCCCAACCGGTCGTGCGGCCACACAACAGTCTCTCGCAGGCTCTGGGGAGGCAACGTACGGATCGCGGGGTGCAGCAGGTCGCGATAGCTGTCGGACAGCACGGCGTCACCTTTCACAGACGACACGAGGTAGCCCAGGTCGTGCGACGGAAAGTTGACCTCGGGCGGCGCCAGCGCCGCCCGTTCGAGGTCCGGCTTTGCGGCAATTGCATGCTCCGTCCTTGAAGCCATGTTCAAGCCAGAAACAAGCTGCGCAAGTTGCGGGATATTCGATCGGGGCGCCGCCTGCGCTATGCGAGCCCAGAACGTGAACTTGCCCAGCCAGGGCCCAACCGATCACAGACCCAGGCACCTACCTACCCAGGCTGCTGATCCGCCGCCAACTCCCAGCCCTGCCCTTGAGGCAGCCCAGCCAGAGGCGCGTGGGCATGGGCACACCCAGCCACCCTGGGCCCCTTTTGGCTCCCAAGCTGCGCTTGCGCTGCGCTGGATCCGCTGTACCCCTCAACGCACGCCTTGTGCCCAACGCCGCCGGCCCTAACCGCGCCTTGCGGGGGGGCCTGCAGCCCAATGCAGACGGGAATCAGCTTGCGGCTGCTCTACACCACCCACCAACCATGGCCGGCTCTGCGCAATCCGAGGCGGCGCCGCAGTCCGCTATCGCCAAGGCGATTTTGGAGATCGACCCGTACCTGCGCGACCACCTGCCCGCCATTGAGCGGCGCGCGGCCATCGCCAACGAGTGGCTGCAGAACCTCGACGAGACCGAGGGCGGCATCGCCAAGTTCGCGCAGGCCTACAAATACTACGGCTTCCAGGTCGACAAGGCGACCCAGAACATTGTGTTCCGCGAGTGGGCGCCGAATGCCACGGCGATCCACCTCACGGGCGACTTCAACGGCTGGAACCGCACATCGCACCCGCTGCGCCAGGTCAACACGTACGGCACATGGGAGATCGCGCTGCCCGCGGGGCCCGACGGCCAGCCGGCGATTCCGCACGACTCCAAGGTGAAGCTTGTGCTGACCGTGCCCGGCGGCGACACGCTCGAGCGCCTGCCCGCGTGGTCCACGCGCGTCGTCCAGGACACCAAGGTGTCGCCCGTGTACGATGCCGTGCTGTGGAACCCGCCGCAGCCGTACGAGTTCCGGCATCCGCGCCCGAAGGCCGACCTGACCAGCGGCGGGATCAAGATCTACGAGGCGCACGTCGGCATCTCCACCCCAGAGGCCCGGGTTGGCACTTACAAGGAGTTTACGCAGAACATGCTGCCGCGGATCAAGAAGCTCGGCTACAACACGATCCAGCTCATGGCCATTATGGAGCATGCGTATTACGGGTCTTTTGGCTACCAGGTTACGTCGTTCTTCGCCGCGTCCTCTCGCTACGGCCCGCCCGACGACCTGAAGGAGCTGATCGACACCGCGCACAGCTTGGGGCTGCGCGTGCTGCTCGACGTCGTGCACTCGCACGCATCGAAGAATGTTCTCGATGGCCTCAACAACTTTGACGGCACCGAGTACCAGCACTTCCACGCCGGCGGCCGCGGCAATCACGACCAGTGGGACTCGCGCCTGTTCAACTACGGCAAGCACGAGGTGCTGCGCTTCCTGCTCTCTAACCTGCGGTTCTATCTCGACGAATACCAATTCGACGGCTTCCGCTTTGATGGCGTCACGTCGATGCTATACCACCACCACGGCGTTGGCGAAGGCTTCTCCGGCGGCTACCACGAGTACTTTGGCGGCTCCGTCGACGACCAGGCACTCAACTACCTGATTCTGGCCAACACTTTGATCAAAAAACTCGACCCCACGTATGTGTCGATTGCCGAGGATGTCTCGGGCATGCCGACGCTCTGTCTTCCCACGAAGATCGGCGGTGTTGGCTTCGACTACCGCCTGGCAATGGCCGTGCCCGACATGTGGATCAAAATGCTCAAGGAGCAGTCCGACGACGACTGGGATATGGGCCACATCGCC
This sequence comes from Wickerhamiella kazuoi, assembly GCA_030555755.1. Classification (NCBI taxonomy): domain Eukaryota; kingdom Fungi; phylum Ascomycota; class Dipodascomycetes; order Dipodascales; family Trichomonascaceae; genus Wickerhamiella; species Wickerhamiella kazuoi. The sequence goes on along the minus strand of JANIVI010000034.1, from coordinate 5,361 downwards.
CACATTCTGTCGAACCGCCGCTACAAGGAGCCGACGATCGCGTACGCCGAGTCGCACGACCAGGCGCTGGTTGGCGACAAGACGCTGGCATTCTGGCTCATGGACAAGCTCATGTACACGCACATGTCGGTGCTGTCGCCGCCCGACATGGGCATCGACCGCGGGCTTGCCCTCCATAAAATGATCCGCCTGATCTCGCAGGTGGTCGGCGGCGAGGGATACCTGAATTTCGAGGGTAACGAATTCGGCCATCCCGAGTGGCTCGACTTCCCTCGCGTTGGCAACAACGAGTCGTACCACTACGCACGCCGCCAGTTCAATTTGGTTGACGACAAGCTACTGCTCTATCAGTTCTTGAACAACTTCGACGCCGCGATGAACAACACGGAGGCGCGCTACCAGTGGCTTCGCGCGCCGCCAGCGTACATCTCGTTGAAGCACAACGAGGACAAGATGTTTGTTTGCGAGCGCGCAGGCGTGCTCTTCATCTTCAACTTCCACCCCTACAAGTCATTCTCGGACTACAAGATCGGCGTCGAGGGCGCCGGAACCTATCGTATTGTCCTCAACTCGGACGACGAGCAGTTCCGAGGATTCTCGCGCGTGGACAAGGGCGGCGAGTACCACACGTTTGCTGAGCCATGGAATAATCGCGCCAACTCGCTCATGGTCTACGTTCCCTCGCGCACGGTCCTGGTGCTGGCTCGGGATTGACGGGGTCGCTCCGGCACTAAAACAAATCGCTCGCTGGCTGTAGAACTAGCTATTTCTCGCTCGCTCGCTCGCTTGCTCGCTCGTTAATCGACGTATTCTACGTAACCTATTTTTGTTCAGGCCTTTGGCGAGATCATGTTCTCCGGGCGGACCCACTGGTCAAACTCGGCGTCGGTGAGGACACCAAGCTCAAGCGCAGACTCCTTCAGGGTGATACCCTTCTTGTGCGCGTTCTTGGCGACCTGCGAGGCCTTGTCGTAGCCGATCTTGGGGTTGAGCGCCGTGACCAGCATAAGCGACTTGTTCATGAGCTCGGCAATGCGCGCCTCGTCGGCAACAATGCCGACGACGCAGTTCTCGCGGAACGAGTTGGAGGCGTCCGCAAGCAGACGCACCGAGCTCAGGAGGTTCTGGATCATCACCGGCTTGAACACGTTCAGCTCGAACTGGCCGGACGCGCCGCCGAATGTGATGGCGGCGTGGTTGCCGAAGACCTGCGTGCAGACCATGGTCAGCGCCTCGTTCTGCGTGGGGTTGACCTTGCCGGGCATGATCGACGAGCCGGGCTCGTTCTCAGGAAGCTTGAGCTCGCCGTAGCCGCAGCGGGGGCCGCTGCCGAGGTAGCGGATGTCGTTGGCGATCTTGAACAGCGACGTGGCGACGGTGTTGAGCGCGCCGGACGCCTCGACGACCGCGTCGTGCGCGGCGAGCGCCTCGAACTTGTTGGGCGCGGTCTCGAACTTGAGCCCGGTGATCTCCGAGACCTTCTCGGCCACGGCGACGTCAAAGCCGGCGCGCGTGTTCAGGCCGGTGCCGACGGCGGTGCCGCCCTGCGCGAGCAGGCTCAGGCGCGGCAGCGTGTCCTTGACGCGCGCAATGCCGTACGCAATCTGCTGGACGTAGCCGGAGAACTCCTGGCCGAGGGTCAGCGGCGTCGCGTCCTGCAGGTGCGTGCGGCCGATCTTGATGATGTGGGCGAACTCGTTCGCCTTGGCCTGGACGGCATCGTGCAGCGCCTCGAGCGCCGGGATCAGCGTGTTGGTGATCTCGGTGACGGCCGCGATGTGCATGACGGTCGGGAACGTGTCGTTGGACGACTGCGACATGTTGACGTGGTCGTTGGGGTGCACGGGCGTCTTGGAGCCGAGCTTGCCGCCGAGCAGTTCAATCGCACGGTTCGAAATGACCTCGTTCGAGTTCATGTTCGACTGCGTGCCGCTGCCCGTCTGGAACACCACGAGCGGGAAGTGCTCGGTGAGCTTGCCCTCGGCGACCTCGGTGGCCGCCTGCTGGATCGCGCCGGCGATCTTCGGGTCGAGGCCGTACGTCTCGTTGACCTGCGCGGCCGCCGACTTGAGCACGCCGAACGCCTTGATCAGCGGCTCGGGCAGGCGCTCGCGCGGACCGCCGATCTTGAAGTTCTGCAGCGAGCGCTGGGTCTGCGCGCCCCAGTACACGTTGTCGGCGACCTCAATGGGGCCGAACGCATCGGTCTCCGTGCGCGCGACGAGGCGCGAGGCCGAGAAGCGGCGCAGCGCGCCGAGGGTGCGAACACGAGCAGACAGCATGGCCGACGCGGGTGATTGGTGTGATGAAAAATCCGGGGTCGGGTTGGGACCGGTGTTTCCGGCCGCGCCCGGCGGGTCCCCGCCCAGGCCCACCCCTTGGGCGTGGACCCTAAAGCGCCCTCGCCGGGACGCGGGGGCCCGCAGCACGCGCAGCACGCGCGGGCGCGCCGCGCGAAAACGCGTGGCCCGGCCCTTCGAGTCACACGCGGCCCACGGGGCCCGCGGCGCGGCGGCTGCCCGAGCCCGTTGTGCCGGCAATGCCTCTGTGGGCCTGTCGTCGCCGCAGGGGCGCCGGAATGGGCCCCGACCGGCCGTGTGGTTTGCCGGCGCGGCCGCGCCGGCGGTTGCGATCCGCCGCCCCAGCCGCCCGCTCAACAAGCGCTCGTGCCTAGTACAATAACAATTATCTACAGAGCCGCGCCGGCCTATCTGCCGGCCCGCGCCTTCCAGTCGTCGAACACCTTGCGGTACTCGGCCTTGCGGCTCTCCTTGTCGGAGTCGGCCAGGCCGCGCCAGCGCTCGCCGAGCTCGGCAATCACCTCCGAGGGACTCAGGTCGGGCTTGTCCTTGAGCACTTTTGGGCGCTCGGCGATCGTGAACGCGAGGTAGGCGTTGACGGGCTTGCCCACCTTGTTTACGGGCCACGCGAGACGCGGCATTGACGTGTGGAACGCAGCGGGCATGCCGGCAAAGCGGGCAGCCGCGGGCGCGCGCGGGATCAGAGAGCGCAACATGGCTACTAGTCGCGTGCGAGGGGGAGACAAACACGCAGAGCAGGCCGCGCGCTGCCTTTATCCAAACTCCCAAGCTCGAGGGGGCTGCTGCTGCCGGGCCTGCGTCGCGCTGCTTAGCAAACCACGCGCCTTCCCACAAGGGCGCTTGCGCGACCAGCCACCCTGGGCTGCTCGCCTGGGCTGTGTGGGAACACCCGCGCGCTGACGCAGATCAGCATCGGTATTAGTCAAAGAGATCGTCGCTGCGCGTGCCAGCGCTGGCAGTCACGGGGACGCTGAGCGGGGGGGAATGATGCAAGCGAATCGCAGCAGCACTGGTGGTGTGCGCAACCCAGCGCGCGCCGAGAGATCGCCGGCCCTCGCAGCGATTATCTAGGGCCTGCGCCCGATGCAGTGGGCGCTGGCATGCAGAACGCCGGTATCGGCGATGATGGAATTGGGGTGGGTCCGTTCGGGGTCCCCCCGGGGTCCCCCCGGGTCCGTCCGGGGTCCCCCCGGAACCCGTTCGGGCTGACCGGGCTCAGTACGGGCGGAGCAGCTTCTTGCGCTTGAGCTCCTCGACCTTCTCCTTGTCCTCCTGGTACTTGCGCAGCAGCTCGTTCATCTCGCCCTTGCGCGCCTCGCGGATCTGGAAGCGGTAGAAGTCGGCCTTCTCGAGCTTCTTGCGCTTGCCCGCGCGCGCCGGCGCGGGCGCTGCGTCGCCCAGAATGCGCCGCTTTGTGCTCACAACCTTGGTGAAGCCGTCCTCGTCGACGGTCTCGCGCTCGGCCGCCGCCGCCGCCAGCTCGGCCTCCTCGCGCTCGGCGAACGCCTGCATGTAGGCGTCGACCTGGTCCTGGAGATCCGTCTCGCTCGGAAACCGCGCGGCGTGCCGCACAACGTAGCCCTGGGCGCCGCGCGGGCCGTACTGGTCCCACTGGACCGAGTCGCCGCGGTCGCGCAGCTTCTCGGCCTTGCGCAGGAAGCGCGTGCGCGCAGCCTCGTCGACGAGCCGGATCAGCCCGCGGTTGCTGCCCTGGTACTCGAAGCGCTCGAGCACCACGCCGCCGAGCGCCGAGCACAGGTCGCGCACGTTGTCGAGCGTTGTGTCGTAGGGCAAATTTGCAACAAACACGGCGGGCCCGGCCTCGTCGGCGCCCGCGCCGGCGTCCCGCGCCTCGTGCTTTTTCATGTATAAATAATGTAACACGGGCTGTCGCTTGCGCTCGCCGAGCAGCACCGCGAGCTCTACAAAGCTCGTATCCGGCATGGCGACCTTGTCAGCGTCCTGCCAAGAAAAGCTGGATTATGCACCTGGTGACAAGAGCCGGGAGTAGGTTGGGACTTTGGACAGGTCGCGGCTCTGTAGTGGTGGTGGGGGATCAGCGTGCTGCAATGGGCGATAGCGTGTGGTGGAGGGGAGGACCAGCACAGCCGCGATGGCATTGGGGCATTCCACCACGTGGTGTTATCTTGCGGCGGGTTGGCTCGAGCGAATCTTCTATTTATTGCACTGTACGCAGCGCAATAAACTTGATACACGCGGCTCGCCGCGGTCCACGGCGCCTTACTCAGACAGAATCTGCCCGTCTGCCCGCTGCGCAGGCAGCGCTGCGCGCTGCTGCGCGCGCTGCCACATCGACCGGCAGGTGCTGGGGCTGCGGTGCAGACGGGTGCCGCGCGCCGGGAAACTGGCTGATTCCGGACCCGCTGGGGGGGGGGGGGTGGAACCGGTGCGGGCCAAGACGCGGCACGGTCGCCACCCAGGCGGCCGCGCGCGGGGAAATTGGCTGGATTGGCGCGCCGGAAGGGCCCGTGAAAATAAGGGCCGCCGCCTCGGGCTTGCAGGCAGCCCGCGCGTGCGCGCGCGCAAGAACGCTGCCGCCGCCAGCCGGCGACCGGCTATCCCCTGCACCGCGTGGGATCACCACTGCATGGTCTCGATCTAGAACGATCACGTGAGCGTCCGTACAAGCAAGCATGCGACGGGTGCCCCTCGCCGGTGCGGCGCCGGTATAAAACCCGCTGCAACTCCCCTCGCGCGTACAAAGCCCACTGTCCTTTGCGCGCCTCGCAATCTGGACCGTCGCTAGTTTGTCCAAGTTGTTGGAGCCTCACCTCCAGGCGCCCCGTCCCGCGCCCGTGCCCAGCTTTCCCGGCTCCTCGCCCTCCCCGGCGCAGCGGCTCACCTCGACCACCGCACCACACATGTTCGATCCCGTGCGAGATAAGTTCCAGGACCCGCCGCGGCGCGGCGTCGCCGAGGCCGTAGTGGCGCCGCCGCCGGGCGGCGCCGCCTCGTCGCGGGGGGGCGCGCCTACGTGCAGAGCCGCAACATTTTCTACCGCACGTACCGGTTCTGGTGC
>JANIVI010000033.1:0-38980 GCA_030555755.1 Wickerhamiella kazuoi | reverse complement strand
GACAGCTAGCTCGCCGCGGCGGCGCCCTGCGTTGCGTCGGGCCGGCGGTTCGGCGTCGTTCCAGGCTCGTCCGGCAGCCCGCCGGCGTCCGCGTCCCGCGCCGCCGCCCGCGCGTCAAGCTGCTCGAGCGGAACCTGCCGGAACACCTGCCGGCACATGGGGCACAGCCCGCGCGACGTCTCCATCTGCAGCCACCGCTCGATGCAGTGCGCGTGGAACGAGTGCTGGCAGCGCCCAACAACAAGGGGGCAGCCCTCCCCGGGGTAGATGCACGTGGGGCAGGTGCCCTCGAACTGTACACGGCAGATGCCGCACACCTCGTCGCCGCCGTGCTTCCACCGCCACGCCGCCACCGGCTCCCACCAGTTGATGGTGATCTTCATGGGTCGATGCGGAGAAGGCTGGGCTGAGGTAAACGTGCGTGCGCTGCAGATAAGGGTGGGTGCGGGCAGCGGTAGCGCACGCACGCGCGCGCGCCGCGCCCGCGCGCGCTCTGCCCTGGGTTGTCGCGGCACGGGAACACAAGACCGGGGCCCACCCTGACTCAGCGGCTCTTCTGTTCACCCTGGACGAGGCCGCCGCGAAAATGTCGGAAGAATCAAAGCCCACAGAGCTGCGCGAGCAGGACAAGTGGCTGCCCATTGCAAATGTCTACCGGATCATGAAGAACTCGCTCCCCAAAAACGCCAAGGTGTCCAAGGAGGCCAAGGAGTGCGTGCAAGAGTGCGTGTCCGAGTTTGTCTCGTTCATCACGTCGGAGGCGTCCGAGAAGTGCGCAGCCGAAAAGCGCAAGACCGTGAACGGCGAGGACATTCTGTTTGCCATGACGCTGCTCGGCTTCGAGAACTACGCCGAAGTGCTCAAAATCTACCTGACCAAGTACCGCGAGTTCTTGGCCAAGGACAAGTCGAAGCGCGTCTCCGAGAAGGGCGACGCACAGGGCCTCGAGGGCGAGGACGGCGAGGAGATGTACGAGCACGGCGACGGCCTCGACCTCAAGGACGAGCGGTATTCGTACTCTTCGTTCGACGACGGCCAGCCCGACGAGGCGATGTACGACCAGTACCAGGGCTTTACCAATATGAGCAACTTTGATGTCGAGAACTGAGCTGCGGCTCTGGCACAGGGCAAGGCGGGCCCGCGCCCTTGCTATTTAATAGAATATATTACGCGTAACGATTATCTTTATACAGCCACATCCACCGCTCAGAGCAGGCCCAGCAGGATCTTGCCACCCTTGGGCTGCGTCTTCTCGATCGCGGCCTTGGTCTTTTGCACCTTCTTTTTGAGCGCCTTGGCCTTGTCGCCCAGGGTCTCGATGAGCGCCACAACGACAAACGTGCCTTCGCCCAGCGCCCAGTCGGCGGCGTGCGCCTCCACAAGCGGCAGCAGGCGCTCGGCAAACTCCGGCACCTCCTTTACCAGCTGCTTGAGCGTGCGACTCGCCATGGCGTTCTTGACAAGAGGGTGCTGCGGGTTCTCGCGCGGAGACCCCGCAAACGCATTTACCACAGCGTCGAGCGCCGCCTCGCGGTTCTCGGCTTCCTTATCGGCGTTCAACAGCGTCTCGCCGACAAACTGCATGCTCAGAGGATCGCTGACAAGTTCAGCGGTATGGTTGGCAAGTGCTTCGTAAAATACAGGAGAAAACGCCTTGACCAGCTCCTGGCGGCGGGCCTCGTCGTCTTTTTTGGAGAACCCTTCCTTGAACTTGTCGACCTCAACAAAGCGGTCCTGCACGTCTTTGGCAAAGTACTTGGTCGTCCGCCCAGCCAGCAAGTACAGCAGCGGGCGGCGGCCAAACTTGTCCTTGGCCAGCGTCAGGATTGTGTCTTCGATAGCGGGACCAAATGCTTTGGACACGAGAACGGTGTCGTCCACGGTACTGAAAATGGCCATGAGTACGAGGTTTCCGTATTGGTCTGTCATGAGCTTGTCCGAGAACTCGCGAAGCGCCTTGACAAGCTTCTTGCGCTCTTTGGCATTCGACAACGCAAACACCAGACTCGCAGCCTGTGAACCATCGTTTGTATGAACCATCTCGACGATTTGCTCGCTCACAAGGTCCACAAACGTCTCGCGATCGGCGCCGTCCTTGCTCACATTGCGCATGTACTCGAGCATGGCCGCGTGAATGATCTCAAAGCCTATTGAGCCCTTGTTGACGGCCGACGTCAAAACCTCGTTCAGATTTTCGAGCAGGTAGGGACGCTTATCGGGATTTGCAGCGATGATCTCAGCCAGATTCGCCTTGGCCTCGCCGGCGTCTTTGAAGATGGCGAATTCAGAGCCATAGAATTCGCGCAGGATTTGTCGCCGCTGAGCGGCCGTCGAGTAGTCCCGGAACGCGTCCTCGATCACGTACGCACCCTCGCGGTGTTTCATCAGCTTGCGGAAGTTGCCGTGTAGCTCATCGAGGATCTGTTGGCGCGTGGCCGCACTGCCATAGTGCAGCATCTTGACCAGCAGATACTTGCCGTAGCTGCTCCGCGCTAGGGGCACGTACGAGCCCTTAAGCGCGTTCGTGATAAAGACGCGCTTCTCCTGGTCGGCGTACTTGAAGATGGTCTGAACTACCCGCGATGAGTCGTGCTTGAAAACAAGGTCCTTGATTTGGTCCTTGGCTAGGTCGAAGGCCTGCTGCTCGAGCTTCTTGCGCTCGGCGGCAGGCATAGTCTTCTGCCGCAGCTTCTCCCATACCTTCTTGATATCGTGAATCTCCTGGCCCATGGCTTTGCCAAGCTTGCGCTCCTGGCGCATCTGCTTCTGCTCCTTCCGTTTGGCGGCCTTCTCAGCAGCCGAAAGAGCGTTTTCGGGCGAGCCCTCATCGCCCTCAGCATTCTCAGCATCCTCGGCGTCGCTTCCTGCGTCGAGTTCATCGTCGGACTCATCGAGTTCATCCTCAGAATCGTCCTCAGAGTCGCCGTTCACCTGCTCGTCGCCACGGTCGTCGCTGTCATCGAGATCATCTGCCGACTCGTCCAAAGCGACCTCCTCAGCTCCGTCCTCATTGTCCTCGGAGAACTCCGCAAAAGAGTTGTCCTCGGACTCCGAGTCGGGCTCCACAGGCTTCACCTGCTTAACGGGCTTGGCTGAGCGCGCCTTCTTCGTGCCCGTAGGCGGCTGCACTGCGTTCTTCCGCTTGGCCATTGAAAAATTCAAGATCTGGGTGCTCACATAATTCTTTTCAGGGCGAAGGGGTCTGTGGCCGGGAGCTAGGCTGGGGTACATAGCCAGGGAAAAAAAGCTGGACCAAGAGAGTCTATATTTTAGGCATTTATATTTTATCGGTAGCCTACTTTGAACGTGAGGATCGAAATATCAAAATTTCGCTTTTTAATACGCCTCGACCGAGCTGAAGAACGGTCAGAGCTCGTCGTGTCCCCGTTTGCTGTTTGGGATCACAACGTATTTGATGTACAGGTCGCCGGGAGTCTCGTTTTCGCTATTCGGCATACCTTCGGCGGCAATAATCTCAATCTCTCCGTCAACAACACGCTTGCCCTTGGGACGTGACAGCGTGAGTTTCGACTCCCTATCAAGACGCAAGATCTGGCGCTTCCAGCCGCCGTCGACTGCCTGCGCAGCGCTGAGGACTTCGTCGCGGAAAAGATGGTGTCCACGGCGGCGGTATCCAAGATTGCCGGTGGGAGCCTCGGTAATGTGTAGTATAAGGTCGCCAGGATCAACGCCGGGGCTTTGGTCGCCCTCGCCTTCAATGACATAGTCCCACTCGCGCGGCGCGCCCTCAGGCAGAAAAATATTGTATCTGCGGTCCTCCCGCATCACACCTGAGCCAGCGCAGTTGTTGCATGGGGTCTTGATCACTGAGCCCTGTCCACCGCATGCGTCGCACTGCATCTGCATCTGCTGCACAAATCCTGGCGCCATCTGGTGGCGGATAAGCACCTGGCCCCGACCCTGGCACTTCTCACACGTTACACGGACGCCATCGGCGCTTCCAGAGCCCTCGCATTCATCGCAAATGCTCTGCATGTTAGCTGTAAACTCGAGCGTCGAGCCTACGTAGGAGTCGATGAGCGTGACGGCAATGTTGCCGCGGGCGTTCGGGCCGCGCGGCCGTCCCTGCTGCTGCTGCCGGCCAAATGCACCACCAAAAAAATGCGAAAATAAGTCGAAGGGATCAGTGTGCTGGTGATGCGCACCACCCTTGAGCCCGGCTTCACCATACTTGTCATACTTGGCGCGGTCTTCTTTGTCTGACAACACCTCATATGCGTTTGCGATCTCCACAAACTTCTGTGCAGCTTCTTCATTGCCAGGATTCTTATCGGGATGGAACTGTCGGCTCATCGCGCGATACGCCTTTTTGATTTCCCGGTCAGAAGCATCGCGGCTCACGCCCAGAAGTTCGTAGTAGTCTGCAGCCAGCGCGCTGGCCAGCAGCGCGCCAAGCAAAAGTATTAATGAGCCACACAGCATTCTACTTGTACTCAGGTGCCTCCAGGGCAGACTTTGGGCAAAATGCTGTGGGTTCCCTTGTGCTTGCGGAAGCTGTAGTGCGAAGCACGGTTAAGGTCAGCGTGGACTTTAGGCCCATCGAGCCCCAGCTAGTGTGCGCAGTTAGCGAGCTGGGAGGTATAGGGCACATGCAACACTGAGCTACAAGCTTAGCCCAGCCAGTTATTCCGTGCCACTGAATCATAGTGCGACGGACCGCACCTGGCTGGCGACCACGCGTTTGAGTACTGGTCATGCAGGTTGTGCACCTTTCGCATGGCCCTCGTGCCAATTTTTTGAACACGGCATTCTACAACAACCAGCTGCAGTATTTTGTCTACACAGACGAAGATGTGGCTGCATCATCCGTCGACCCGAATGTTCGCTTTGTGGCCGGCAAAGAATACACGCCGCGTGCCCTCTTCTGGGATTATCGGCACGGGTTCGGCTCTCGGCAACAGTATTCTTCTGCCTATGAAACGAAGCAGACGGCGGCTGAGATCCAGGAAACGGCTGAGAGCAAGATTGAAACCATTGCGACCGGTCATGCTGCGCCGCAATTGAATACAGACGGTGAAGCGCGCTCTAGTCTGAGTGCGCCTTGGGCAGATACACTTCAGTTACCCATTCACCCCCAAAGCCGGCATGAACTTACAAGCTGGGAATACGATTCACGCGCACTTACCGGCCGGCTTCGTGGCTCTGAAGACGACACTCGGTTTCTTTTCTTTGATCAAGGTACTGAGGAATACAAATTGCTAGATCACGAGCATAATGGTGAGTATCTCGACAGCACTGTCCGCAAGGTTGTTGAGAAATGCGATGCGCTCGCTGGTTTCAACCTAACCACAGACTTTGCTGGTTGGGGTGGGTTTTCGGCTGCCATGCTGGAACAGCTACGCGATGAGTACTCTACAAAGCTGCCTGTTTTAACGTGGGCCTCGCTCGCGGATGTCGCGAGTCCTGGTCGCACAGCAATAGACTCGAATCTGGATACCTACCTTGCCCTCGCCGAGTTCAGTGGACTACTAGTACCACTAGCCTACAACCCCGAGGTTTCTCCTGCAGCAACCGCTGCTCGCCAAGTACTGTTGTATGAGACGGTGGGGCTCATGTCAAGTCTACGTCGCGATCGCTATTCTTTGGGCTCCCTCCTCGATGACCTTCTGCACGGGACGAGTGGCATCAACATCGTCACCGGGGCCGTGCATTCGTCGGCACGGCATTTTGACCCTGCCAATCCCTACGAGTCTAGTGTAAAGACGATCACGCACAGCTTTCGCCCCTCCGAATTTGGGCCTGAGCTGCATGCTGTGAACGGCAAGATTGGATTGCTACGCGCGACGAGCCCAAAGGAGCTCACGGAGCAGCAAACGAACATGCAGTGGGCCAACTTTCGCGAAGATGAGCTTGTTGAGCACGGAACATCTGACTCGCGGCTACACAAGCGGCTTTGCCCGCAATATCTGCCACCGCCAACCGAGGAACTCGTCACGGCCAACGGTATGCTTGCAGAGCTCTCACTGAACAACGGCCCACTCGCGCTGCGCAAGCTTGTGGCTCCCTGGAAGCACGAGCAGCGCGAGCGAGTATTTGAGCTGACGGACGGCTACGTATGGGAGTGGAACTCGGACAGCGATTATGATTAGTGCGTGCGGCGGGTCCGCAGCTAATAAATAGAACCCATATCAACTCGAACTCTCTCCCTCCTCTGAATCTGAGTACGCCACTAGGCGCAGTGCATTATTTGCCTTTTTTCTTGCCCCCTCAGACACCAAGGCCAGAGGGCGCTTGGGCGTGGGGGGCGCGGGAGGGCCTGTGGGAGTCTCTAGGACTTCGTCGTCTACCTCAGGAATTTCGGCAGCCTTGATAGCTCTCTGTTGATCTATGACTCCCAGAATCGCATTAATTGCAGTCTCCTCGTAGCGCTTTTCTTCGCGGGCGCCTGATTCGGTATTCGGGTCTTCTGTTGACCACTTCAACGCTAGCACCTCGTCTTTGGCACCTTCAAGCAGGGCTTGGTTGGCCATGGCCTCTTTTGCGAACTGTGCATTTGCTTCATACTTGTATGTAACAAAGCCAATTCCGCGGCCAGGAGGCGCTGACACTCTCTCAAGCTGACCCCACTCTCGAAAGTTGGACTGTAGAAGCTTGTTGATATTTCTGCGCGACTTGATGCTGCCAACAAATAGCGTGCGATTCTCGCGCAAAAACGAGCCAACTCCACCCATATCATCGCGGTAGTTGGCAAATTTCTCGCGGCCAAAACAATCAATCGAGGATGCGTACGCATCGGTCGGTAAGGGCAGCCTGTGAAGAAAGTTGCATTTTGGTCCTTGAAAGCACATGCCCCTCGCAAAGTGTAGGCAAATAAATGCGTTTGGCCTCTTATCTGCTCTTGTGTACCCCGAGTCGCGCTTGATATTGCATCTATAGGGGTTTCTGCGCTTCACCGAGGAGGGATCCCGATCACCGCCCGCCCACCGGCGGTACCAAGTGTTGTAAACTGAGCCTACAGGTTGTCCGCTCTCAGTTCCCGTAAGATCGGACTCCTGAACTTGTAGCCGAGCAGGACGATCGTCTAATTCTGGCGCTCCTGCTGCATTTACTGGTGGCTCATCCGCCTCTGCCATTGCAGAGCTGAGGAGGGCACGAACGACGGGGTCTCATGCTGATCTAAGGGTCCAACCAGCCAGGCGAGATCGGCGGTTGCAATATGAAATTCATGACTCGTTTCTATCGTATCTTTATAAAACCTCCTAGTTCAGTTGCGAAACCCTGTTTTGAATTTAGCCCGAAGATCGTCGTCAAACCACCAGCCCTCCGAAAGGCCCTGAATATCCGTATACATGCCAGAGAGCTCGTTGAAATCGAGCGTGTCGCAGATCTTAAATACGCGCTTCTCACGTACGCGGTCAATCATCCAGCCGGTCTTAGTAGCCTCTGCAGATGAATATTGTGTCCAATGGTTGTGAGCTTCACCGAGAGTAAATCGTTTCAGCTGCAGGCCACAGAAGCTTTGCCGGTGAGACCAGGCAAAGCAATCCTTATTGCGCTCGCACGCATATCCACAGAGTTCAGCCGATGTTTCCGGTTTAACAGTAGGCTTTTTCCGGACATCTTTGTTGAAGCGGTCTCGCCACTCGACGCCTTTTTCGTCCGGGTCGCCCACCCACACTTTATCGAAGGACTCTAGCATCCAGTCATCGCGGACTTTCTCCAGATAAGGCAGCGCGAAGTCGTGATACAGGTCCCACTGTGTGATTCGCGAGTCATTCAGGACTTTGAGCCTTTCGTACTCCCACAATGTCTCGATACCGCTTGGCGAAAGATTTCCCCACGAGACCACAGGCTCGCACCATTTCTCCAATGAAAAAGGGAAGGCGCGCAATGGGTATGGCTGCAGCCTTCTACCAATGAGAACGTTCTGCTCACCGAGAGAGGCAGTGTAATTTGCCTCATCGCGAATCGCCAAGCCTAGTACAGCATCAGCACCGAGAGTCGAATTCTCGGCAAGCTCAGCATACCTGCTAAAAACTTCTTTTGCTGCTGCTGAACTGACGTTACGGTGTGTTGGCGCCGTGTCTCCTTGAGTATTGTCCCCTAACGCAGGATCGAAAAGAGCCCGCACGAGGGCGCGGCTCAAAACAATGGTCGCATTAAGCGGAGCAAACACAATATCGCTATCGAGATGGTGGGCCTGCTGCTTCATGCCAAAGTAGTGCCGGGTGTTCGGGTTCAGGCGTGACAACATGTCCATAAGCTCGCCCATGAACAGAAAGCCATCATCACGCATAATCACAAACCACTTGGCGTCGACCCGCGTCTGCCATGCGTGATAAAGCATAAGTAAGTGCTTAACTGCACCAAAGTTGACGAGCGATAGGTCGAGCCGGGGCTCGACAATATTGTCTGAACCAACGTTCCAGCGGCGCTTCCGCTGCTCTAGCCGGGCAAGGTAGGCCCGCAGATCCGCCGAGCCGTCCAAGGTCGCACTCCGTGGCATATCCCCGAATGCATCGTAAACCGGAAACCCGGCTAACGAGCCCGGGCGATCCGAATAGATGCCAAAGTTGGGCAGTCGCGTGAAGGTCGTCCACGTATGCACAGGCATCTTGTTCCAAAATCGATCTGTGGCTGTATCCACCATCAGATAAACGTCTTTCACCGCAGCAGACTCGGGGTAGTCGGCGACGAGCGTCTGCTGAAGGTACTCGCCGGTGTACTCAAAATCGCCAAGGGGCTTTTGCACCGGCCGCTGCTTCGCAAGAAATCCGCCCGGACGCACTTGGAAATCTCGCCATGTTTCCTCCGACTCGTAGATGGACTCTATCGGGATTTTTGGCCGGTCGGCGTCATTTGCTGCAGAATTTTGCCAGACTGCCCCGCCCGCCGTTATTGGGTTCGCATGACCTCGACTTAGCAAAAGAACCCCAAAAACTAAAAGCACCAACACAACTAACGCCGGTCTCAGGCGCCGAAAAGACATATCGGGGCGCTGCGGTTGGTCCACTATCGGCCGAGCCCACGGCTAGCCTCTGCCGATGTGCCGGAACAAGACGCACGTCGGGCGGCTTTTACCCCTCAGACAGTAGGCGCGCGCCAAGCCTGAATGCATAAGCGGGTCCCAGCTCTGCATTTGCCAAGGCAGAATCTGCCAAGTTGCAGCGGAGGCTCACGCGAGCCCTTGGGACCTTGCGCTCTCGGGCTAATGCAGCCCGCCCAAGTGAAACAAGGCGTATCAGCGGGCATGTGAACAAGCGGCTGCCCTCTCTTGAAAAGGGAGCATTATACACAAGAACAGATTTTCCGAGATGGAATCGCCAAACTGGGTACATACCACACCGACGTAAAAAGTATACAATAATAAACTAGGCGGCGGCCTCTACTCCGAGTCGCTATCGGACGCGGCCGCCGCAAGCTCAGCGTCAAGCTCGTAGTCGTTCATTTCCTCCGGGCTCGCGGGCTCCAGCTCGGGCCCCGAGTCGACGTCCGAGTCCGAGCCGTCTGCCATGTCGACGTCACCGTCGCCGGCCTCGCCGCGCTCGCGCGCGCGCTCCTTGCCGCGCTGCGAGCGCGTCGACTTGGCCGCGGCCTCCTCGCGCTTGCGCCGCACATTCTCCTCCTGCTCCTTACGCCGCTGCGCGCGCTGCGCGTCGCGGTTCTTGTGGCGGTGCTCCTGGCGCGCCGCCTCCTTGTCCGTACGCGTCTCGATAGCGTGGAACAGCGTCTTGCCCTGGCACAGCCCGTCCTCGACCTTGAGCAGGCCGAGGCGCAGACGGGGACCGATCTCAACAAGGCGCACCGCCTTGCGCAGCTTGCTGTCGCCCGCAGCGCCGCTGCCGCCCTGGGCCGCAGGGCGCTCGGCTTCGACAATCTCGTTCTCGCCCTCGGACTCGCTCATGCCCGGATCGAACATGTAGTCGGCAACATCCCCAACGCCGCTCAGGCTCGGGATCGCCTTTTTGCCGGCCTGGGCAGCGTTCAGCTTGCGTACAGCGCGCGATGCTCCTGCCTCGGACACGACGATCGCGTAGTGCCGCAGCTCGATCGTGTCAGACTCCTTGTCCTTCTGCAGCAGTACCACGCGGCTGATCGACGACAGCTTGGCCGTCTGCACGTTGATAGACGGCAGGATGTTTTGAAACATCGATGTGAGCAGCGCTTCGCGGTCGCTGGTCTTCTCGGCGCTGAAGCCGCTCATAACCAGCAGGGGCGGCGTGCGTAGCTCGTGCGAGATTGCGTGCGGCCGCGCCTGCGCTTTTTGAATGTCGCGCGCGAGCGAGTACGCCTGCACGCGGAAGTAGAGGGTAGGGCCGCGCGGCGTGCGCGCGATGCGCAGCGTCGTGTTGCCCGAATGCGACTGTGAAAAAAGGAAGAAGTGCGACACGCCGAGCGGGCCGGCCATCACCAAAAAGTCCTTGAGCTTGTTAGCCTTGCGCTCCCGCAAACGAGCCGCCGTGTGCGGCTGCATCATCGCCCTGAAGTCGCGGACCAGCGCTCCCAGCGCTTTGGTGGGAACGCGCTTGCTGTCGCCCATTTTGATGACCATTGACCGCGGAATCGCCGTGTCGACCTTTTCGGCAACGTGCGTGCGGTGCTTTTGCCGCCGTTTCGCCATTTTTTATGGTGTAGATTTAGCGGAGGTGGTGCAGGTCGAAGCTGATCCGCCAGAAAAAGATTAAGTAATTTTTCACCGGGCTCCACCACCCCCACACGAGCGCTCACGCCTAGCCGACGCGCAACACATGGGCGAGAAAAAAACGCGGAGCAAAGAGCGCACGCCCGAAGAGGTCGCGGCGCGGCGCGCTCGCAAGGCTGCCCGCCTTGCCAAGGAGGAGGCAGGCGAAAAGGCGACAAAGGCGCGCAAGGCTACGGCTGAGTCCGTCGAAGCTGAGCCCGAGGAGCCCGAGGAGCCCAAAGCTATTGAGGCGCCGGTGTTGCCCGAGCCCGGTACAGAAGAGGCCGCAGAGGATGATGCCACTGCTGAGGCCGATGACGCCGAGGCTCCCGCTGCCCCTCTCGCCACAACCTTCAAAGAGCTTGGAATCATTGATATCCTTGCTGAAGCGTGCGACACGCTCGGGTTCAAGAAGCCAACCCCCATTCAGGCGCAGAGCATCCCGCACGCCCTAGCCGGCCGCGACGTGATGGGGTACGCCGCGACAGGATCCGGCAAAACGGCGGCGTTTGCGCTGCCCATCCTACAGGCGCTCTACGAGGCGCCGGCCGCCCTCTTCTGCTGCGTGCTCTCGCCCACGCGCGAGCTTGCGCACCAGACAGCCCAGCAATTCCAGGCCCTGGGCGCTACGATGGGTCTCAAGACGGCGGTGATCATTGGTGGCGAGGACCAGATGCAGCAGGCTGTGGCGCTCAGCAAGCGCCCGCACGTTGTCGTGGCCACCCCTGGCCGGCTGCTCGACCACCTGGAGAAAACCAAGGGCTTCAGCTTGCGGTATCTCAAGTACCTTGTCCTCGACGAGGCAGACCGTCTGCTTGATATGGATTTTAAGGAGCCGATCGCAAAAATCCTGTCGGTTATCCCCAAGGACCGGCGCACCTACCTGTTCTCGGCGACGCCGTCCAAGGACGTTGAGCAGCTCGAGCGCGCCTCGCTGCGCAACCCCGTGCGTGTTGCTGTATCGAACAAAATCACCACCGTTGATACGCTGCTCGAGTACTACGTCTTTGTGCCCTACAAGCACAAGGACGCGACGCTGGTCTATTTATTGAATGAGCTCGCGGGTAAGTCGATGATCGTGTTCGTCAACACCAAGGACGAGGGTACGCGCATTCCCATGATGCTCGAGACACTTCGCTTTAGTGTTGTGCCCATCAACGGTAACATGTCGCAGGCCGCCCGTCTCGGCGCCCTGAACAAGTTCCGGGGCGGCGCCAAGTCGATTTTGGTCGCGACAAACGTCGCCGCACGCGGTCTCGACATCCCGCAGGTTGACGTCGTCATCAATTACTCGGTGCCCGACAACGCTGCCGACTACGTGCACCGCGTGGGCCGCACCGCGCGCGCGGGCCGCTCGGGCAAGGCCATCACGATGATTGCGCAGTACGACGCTGCGCGGTACATGGCAATCGAGAAGGAGGTGCACCCGGACAAGCCGCTGCCCGAGTTCCCGCTCGACAAGGAGGGCGTCATGCTGCTGCTCGGCAGCATTGATGAGGCTCAGCGCCAGGCCAAGATCAGCATGGCGAATTTGCACGATCGCCAGCGCCGCGGCGGCGGCGGCCGGAAGCGCCGCCACGACGACCAGGACGCGGATGCGTGAGCTCGCGCACCCGTCGTTCCCTGTAAAATACATAACTTAATGCATCATTCATGCCTCGTCTACCACGAGAGCGACTTCTATCGGCCCAAACGGCTCCGCCTGTGCGAGCACGCAGGCTCCCTTATTGGCGAGGGCAAGTAGGCTCGCAAATACCTCGGCAGCAGCCTGTCGCGACGCACCTGCGGGAAGCAGCTCCGAAAACGTTGTATCTGGGCCGCCGAGGTCCTCGGCCTGCCGCTGCCGCCAGCTGGACCGGATCTTCGACAGCACCGCCTGCTCGCTCCGACTTAGTGGCGGGCCGGCCTCGCTAGGAGGTAACGCGTCAGACCACCCGGGGCCGTCGGCCGCGTTTTCGGCATCGTAAAAAGCGTCCAGTGCTTCAGGAACATCGCCAGTTGCACCCAAGACGTCATTGTCAACACCACCGCCTACCGACAGCATGCGCATGTCGTCGGGCAAGTCATCTGCATCGTCAATTACGTTGGTGTCGGAAGGTGATAGTGCGTCGCCCGCGATCAGTCGCGGCGCGCCGAAAAGATGCTCCACGTGCACGCGCCGGCTGCGCAGGTGCAACGCCTGGCGTGCGGGCTCGAGCGTGGCGTAGTCGGCGAGGTTGCGCTGCATTTCGGCGTCTGAGAGCTCGAGCACGCGGTCGACGACCGGCCGAGTGACACGGCGCCGCTTGACTGCTGCGACTGGCGGCGGTAACAGCGCGCCGGTACCCTCACTGCCTACGTGGACGACACTCTCGGCGGGGTCAGACACGTGCTCAAACAAGCCGGCCAAGGCGTCAAGGGGGTCCGAGGTGGGCTCGACCACGTCGACACCAGGAGGCAGATTATCTAGCGCAGGGTTCGGTGGCAGCACTGGCGGGTCCGGTGAAGCTGTCTCCTCTAGATCAGGGATATCCAAGGGGTTATCCACGTCGTCCACAAATAAAAGCGGCGGGCCATCTCCCGGCTCACTAGCCGATCCGACCCCGAGAAACCCGCCGCTGTCCGGCAGCGATGCCAGCGCCGCGAGGCTCGCTGTGAGCTGTGGGTCGGCCTCGGCGGCACGGCTCGCGTCCTCGTCGGTTGGCGCCGGCCAGCTCGCGTCGCTGCCGCCAAGGTTCGTGCGCCACACGTCAAAGGCCTCGTCCCAGTCGGCCTCGACCTCGGCCATCGTCATGCTTCTGTCCTCGGGCGGCTCGCGCAATGGCCCCGCCGGGCGCCGCGGTCGGGCGCCGGCTGCGGGCTCGGCTGCCTGGAACCGGCGGCTGATGGCCGCGAGCAAGTTTGAGACGGCGTCGGCGGCGTCGCGCGCCTGCATGTTTGCCAGCTTTGCCGTGCCATACAGCAGGCGGCCCTTCTCAACCAGGTTGAACTCAAAGTCGGTTTCCGCGAATCCGGCAATAATGTCGTTGATGGTGAGGCCGGCCCGAGCCGTGCGGGCCCGCCGAGCAGCGCCCCGGGGACGCGCTGCGGACGTGTCAAATGCGAGGTTCCAGACGTCCTCAAGAGCCGGCGGCAGCCGCATATGAGAGTCGGTCATGCTACTCTAGTCCGGTGCCAGCCACTCGCTAACTAGCCACTTGTGCCGGTCATGGCGGGTCTGTGGGCCTTGCATGCGCCTGCATGCAAGATGCATGACGGGAGTCACATGCGCGCCAGACTAATTGTAGCGGACGCTGGCGGGGCAAAAATGAGATATTAGAATGCTATTTTTGTCTCAGTTCACGCCCCAGCGCTCACCGAGGCGCCACACAATGCCGACGCTGGCCAGCAAGCCGACGGCGCTGAGAGCGAACATGGCCGCGTACTCGTCGCACCACTCAAGGTCCAGCGCGAGTACAATACCGTAAATGAGCGAGCCAACCGCAGGGCCCGAGATGAACATGCCCCAGTACGTGGCAAAGCCGTCGTAGCCCCAGACCCGCGTAACGAGGATCGGGTACAGCGTGAACGCTGAGCCGTAGGCGAAGCCATTCACGGCTGAGGAGACCGAGAACGGCAGCTCGCTGCCGCCAAAGTGGTGCCCAGCCAGCAGCACGTGCGTCGCCGCGAGCCCTAGCAGCACGGCTACAAGCAGCCGCGACGGACGCAGCCGCGGGCCGAGCAGGTCAACCGACGCGCCGACCAGCAGCCGCGACAGCGTGCTAAACAGCGAGAAGATGCTCACCTGCGTCGCTGTCCGCGGCACGGGGTGCACGCGCGCGCCAATTGTGCCGAGGTTGTTGAGATACACCTCGAGCGGTCCCGAGCACAGCACGAACGTCGACAGCAGCGCCCACGTCTCAGGATTGCGTGCGAACCGGGTAATATGCGACACGTGCACATGGCCAAAGTCGCCCTCCTCCTCGTCCGACGCCTGGGCATGCTTGGCCAGCACGTCCGTGCGAGCCAGCGCTGGGGCCAACGCCGCGGTCAGTCCGACGCAGAAGAGCACGGCCGACATGCGCCGGAATATTTGGTCGAGCGCCAGGCCGGCGTGCGCCTGGCCAGAGACCCACTGCGACAGCAGCAGCGAGCTGAGGCCGTAGGCTGTGGTCGGCACCGAGATCGCCAGAAATGCCGAGGTCGGATATAGGCGGCCGCAGTTCACGAGCAGCGCAATGTACACTGCCGATGCAGAAACACCGATCAGCGCAAAGCATCCAGCCATCAGCAGATAGCTACCACCGGATGTGTACACGGCCGCTGCACCAAGATATGACACGAGATAGCCTGCGGCACCAAACGCCGCTACATAGGAAATGCGGTACGAGTCCACGAGGTGGCCGATTAGGGGAACCGGTACATAGAGGCCGACCTCGCCGATGATGGCCACAGCGTTAATCTGTGCGGGGGTGTACTGGAGCCGGTCGGCGAACGCCTCTGTGTAAAGAGAGTATAGCGTGAACGAGGCCGCAAGCAAGCACCCCAGAACGCTGTAGATGTACACAGGCAGGCGGTAGCGCACAGTCACGGCACCAGCGCCCGGGCCGGCGCCTGCGCCGGCGCCTGCGCGCGGCTCTAGAAGCGGGCTTGTTTCGGTCATGCGGCTGCACCACCACTGCAGTCTCACAGCTTGGGGCACGTCTGTGGCTATTTACGTCATCGCCCGTCGTCGCATGATACGGGCACATAGAGCAGCCCCCGAGCTAAAACAGGGGCGGAGCGCGCAATTGGGGTGCTGAAACCTTACTAGTACAAACATGTACATGCATGCACCGGATCTTGCGTTTTTTCCGATACTACGCTGTGACGTGTACTGTTGATGATAGCCACTACGTAGGCTAGATTGCATGCATACCATGCCACGAGTCCGCTGATGCAGACCTCGCACCGACTGGCTGAGAACAATCACCTTTCCTTAATTTGGCGGTATTGAAATCACAATGGGCAATTCTCCCTAGTTTTTTTACTTCTCTCTTGCGTCACGTCTACGTGACGGGGACTCTGAACCTGCAGGCACCACGCAGCAGGGCAAGGAGCGAACGTGACGTGTACGCCAACCCGACCAAATGTGACCAAGCCCTGATGGCAGAGCTTCGCACCCAAAGTCGAATACGCCCGCAGTTGGCACGTTCTGCCCGGTATTGTTGGGCTGGGGCCCTTGCAACAACTCGCGTCTGGGGACCCCATACGCTCGAGGTCGCACCTCTGACGACACATGCATAGCCCCTCGCTGACAGAGCGCATTGATGTCGCCTCAGGGATTCACACCCACCCACCTACCACCACAACCATGAGCTTTGATTTCAACAAGGGCTTTGCGTCATTCCAGGGCGCGGTTTCGAACCTGTCGCAGTCGGTCACTCCGTTTGCGAAGCGCACGCGCCAGCTGATTGCCGAGCGCCTGAGCGAGACGGAGGTGACGGCGCTGCCGGACGAGTACGTTGAGCTTGAGCGCCGTGTCGACGCCTTGCGCGCGTTCCACACGCAGCTGCTGGGCGTGACGCGCACGTTTGAGAACGAGGGCTACGACTATCCGCCCAACCTGCGTGAGCAGCTGACGGACTTTGGCCGCAATGTGCAGGACCGCGTGACCGACGCGGCCGCCGCGGGGTCGGCGTCCGAGGTCGGCTCGATTCTGGTCGGCGGCGGCGCGCGCACCAAGGAGACCAAGCACGACCCGCGCACACTCACGCACGCCCTTGCGCGCGCGCTCGCGTCGTCGGAGCCGCCGCTCGCCGCGGCGAACCTGACGCCGCTGGCGTCGGCCGCGTCGGCGCTGGCCAAGGCCGAGACGGCCGTCGGCTCGGCGCGCCTCGACCAGGACGCCCAGATTGTGCGCGCGAACGCCGGCTTCCAGACGACGCTGACGTCGGGCCTGTCGTTCGCTGCCAAGGCGCGCAAGAACGTGCACAACGCGCGCCTGAGCCTCGACGCGGCCAAGGCTGGTGCCAAGGGCGCCGACAAGTCGCCCGAGGCGCAGGCCGAGCTTGAGAAGGCCGAGGACGAGTTTGTCGCTGCCATTGAGGACGCTGTGACGGTGATGAAGAACGTCCTCGACACGCCGGAGCCCGTGCGCGGCCTTGCCCAGCTGGCGGCGGCGCAGCTCGCCTACTACAAGCAGGCGGCGGCGGCGCTCGAGGCGGCGGTGCCGGAGCTCGAGCGACTGCAGGAGCAGCAGGAGACGTCGTACCGCGAGGGGCGCAACTAGGCAGCGGGTTATTAAGTAGACTAGTTTTCACATTTACAATCGTTCAGGCGTGGCGCGCGTGGCGCGCGAGGCGCGCCCAGCGGATGCGGCCGGGCGCGCAAATTACTCGTCGTCGTCATTGCCCACAGCGCCCTCGTCCGCCTCTTCATCCACGTCGACGTCGTCGGCCTCGCTGCCTTCGTCGTCGTCGTCGTCGTCGTCATCGTCGCCATCGTCGTCATCGCCGCCCTCCGTGATGTACGTGGCCGTCACGTCCCAGCGGGAGCCGGCGGCGTTGCGCGAGACGTACTTGATGAAACGCAGGAGCCCCGGATCGCGCAGAATGAGCGTGAGCTGGTTGGGCAGCGGCAGCGCCGTGAGCAGCACGGCCGAGTCGCCGCCCTGGCG
This sequence comes from Wickerhamiella kazuoi, assembly GCA_030555755.1. Classification (NCBI taxonomy): domain Eukaryota; kingdom Fungi; phylum Ascomycota; class Dipodascomycetes; order Dipodascales; family Trichomonascaceae; genus Wickerhamiella; species Wickerhamiella kazuoi. The sequence continues at coordinate 21,722 of JANIVI010000033.1, read as the reverse complement.
GTAGACAGCAGGGTCGTCCGCGGTGTCGTCGTCCTCGTCGTCGCCCATCATTACGAGATCGTAGCCGCCAACGCCGTCGGCCCACGAGCCGGGCGTCACGCTGAGCACCGCTTCGAGCACGTTACCGTCATGCGGCGACGCAGTTGCCAGCGTGTAGTCGTGGCCTTGGCGGAAGCGGCGCGCCTCGGCGTAGCGCGCGGTCGGGCGCAGGTAGGTCAGCGCGGCGAGCAGGCGGCCAAACTCGGGCGAGCGCAGGACGGCGCGCAGCTGCGCGAGCGGCACGTGCGCGGCGGCGTCGGCCGACGCCGGCGCCTCCGCGTTCTCGGCGAGATACATGTACCGGCGCAAGTGCGGCGGTTTGGACAGCAGCCACGGCGCGGGCACCTCGGCTTCGGTGCGCGGCAGCTTGGCGAGGTCATCGACCTCGATGGCCTCCGCGAGCGTGCGGTAAAAGTCGGGCGCGAGGAAGTCGTCGATCTGGACCATGCTCTCTTCACCGAACGTCGTGCGGTATGTGGCAAGGCGATCAAGCACGGCGCCATTGATGTACGGGCGCAGATACGCGTCGGCCTCGGCGTCAAGCCGGCCCTCGAGCGCCTCGTCCATGCGGGGGTCGGCAGCGGGCCCCGGGCCCGGCGCCGCGGTCTCCGCCACCGCGGTCTCCGCCACCGCACTCTCCGTGGGCACAGCCTCGGGATAAGCCTCGAAAATCGGCTGCGGCTGATGGTCCTCGGCCGCGGCCTGGCCCGTGAGCTGCGCCAGCGTCGCGTTGGTGTCGGCGGCCGCCTGCTCCTCGGTCACGGGCTCGTAGTTCTCCTCGCCGGGCTGCGGCGCGTGGAACCACCCGGAGATCGAAAGGCGCTCCTTGTCGACGTAGACTTCCTCAACGTCGTGGAACGAGTGTCCGGGCTGCACGCGGAAGAACGCGAGCTGGTTCCACTCGGGCGGGATCGTCACCGAGAAGTCGGCCTCGGGCGTGCCCGGGCGCACCGTCGGGTACAGCCGCAGCCCGCCGCCCCACTTGGGTTGCCACGGCTCGTCGGGCGGCGTCAGGTACAAAATGTACGACACGCGGCGCGTCCCGATCACGTCGTCGTGGGTCAGCAGGTGGCAGCCGCGGGTGTAGAGGTTGATGCTCAGGTCCTGCACGGAGCCCGACAGCGGGCCGCTGTCAGTCACGTAGCTCAAAAAATTGCGGAACTCGGGGCTGTACAACGCCTCGCGCACGCGCACCAGGCCCTGCAGCTTGGCGAGCTCGTCCTGGTCGAGCCGCAGGAGCCCGGCGAGATCGCCCGTCTGGTTCACCTTGTAGATGTCCGTCTCCTTCTCGGTGAAATGCACCTCGCGGATGATTTCGTCGCGCGCCTGGCGCAGCAGGTCGTCGTTGATGAGCCCGCGAACCACGCCGAACTTGTAGGGCTGGGACGCGCGGATCTCGGCGCGCGTGCGGTCTTGCTGGGCCTGCGCGAGCACCGAGTCGTTGATCGCGCGCAGCCCGGGGCGCTGCGACGGCGCCGCCGCGCGCTTTGCCGCAGGGCCTGCGCCCGCGCCGCCGTCGTCGTCCTCGCGGGCGTTTTTCATAGCCAGAGGCGCCGAGGGCTGGCCGGTCGGTGGTTAGGTAAGGCGTCGCCGGCGAGAAAGTGGCCCCGCTGCAGGCGACCGAGACAGAGCCAAAAACCGCCTTAGCCGCCTTTGTCGGGCCGACGCCCGGCCCGCGCGCGCATAGCGCGCACGCGGGCACGGTTGCGGGCACGACTGCGGGCACGATTGCAGCCGCGCGCACGGGGTCGCGAAATTCCGTAAAAAAAGCACCGGTACGTAAACTCTCAGCCATTAAATTAATGCTAGCATACCCTATGCACCGGACGAGCCGTACAGCATCGCCCACTGTTCGAACGCCTGCAGGCCCTCGGGGGAGACCGACGGCCGGATCGTCCGCATGCTCATCTCGAAATCGGCGACGCCCATCGGCCGGATCTGGTCCGGGTTCGTCGTCAGCAGCGCCTCGCCCAGTGCCCGCAGCGGACCCATCGCCGCGTCCTTGGCCAGCGCCGTCAGGTCGCTGCCAGAGTACCCGTCGGTCTTGACCACGAGGCCCTCAATGTCCTCGGGCGACAGCCCGTGCTTCTGGTGACTCAGTAGCTTGAGCAGGTGCTGCCGCCGCGTCTCGCTCTCGGGCAGCGGGATGTACTGCCGCCGCACGAACCGCCGGCGTGCCGCCTCATCGATGGCCCACGGCAGGTTAGTTGCGCCCAGCACAAGTACGCGACGCACATTGCTATCGGCAGACTGCTTACCAGCCGCGGCCGCCTGGAGGTCGCTCCACTGCACAAGGAACTCGTTCTTGATCCGCCGCGAGGCCTCGTGCTCGCCCGAGTCGCTGCGCTGGGTCAAAATACTGTCAATCTCGTCAACAAAAATAATCGACGGCGCAAGTGCGCGCGCCATCTGGAACAATGCGCGTACAAGCTTCTCACTCTCACCCATGTACTTGGACGTGAGCGACGATGCCGAGATCGAGAAGAAGGTCGACTTGGACTCGGTCGCCACCGCGCGCGCCAGCATGGTTTTGCCCGTACCCGGAGGGCCGAACAAAAGCATGCCCAGGGCGGGCTCGCGCAGGCCACTGAAAAGGTCCGGCCGCAGAAACGGATAGACAACTGTCTCCTTGAGCGACGCTTTGGCCTGTTCGAGGCCAGCGATGTCGTCCCAGGTGACGGGATCGCCCTTGAGCACGACCTCGGACAGAATCTGGATCGCGGCATTCTCGTCTACGCCACGCAGACCCTTGATCTTCTCGCGTGCCATCAGGTCCCACTCATCAAGCTCCTCGGCCGTGTCGTTCGCGCCACCGTCGCCGTTGGCGGCGGCCGCGCCCGGCTCGGGTGACTCTGTGCGCGAGCGCCGGGGTGCGCCAGGGCCCGCGGGCGACCCGCGTGCTCCCGCGGGAGGCGCCCGCGTGTTCGTTGGCGTGCCCGAGCGTTTTTCTGGGCTCGGGCCGCGCGCGGCCGCGCCGGCCTGCCGTGCCTGTTGTGCGCGCCGCCCGGCGGTGACTGTCGCGGCCTTGAGTGCTGCGCTCTGCACGCCCGGATTGCGTGTGATAATGTAGCGGTTGACCTTGCGCGGCTGAGGTTGGTGCTGCGGCGCCGGCGCCGGCGCTGGAGCAGGGGTCGGCGGGGCCGGGGCCTCGGCGGCCGGGCTCAGGGGCGGGCTCGACTCGGGCGATTCAGACTTTGTTGGATTGTGAGTGCCGGCAAACTCGGACCATTGGTCTGTGGCCGGAGAGCGCACAAGGCGCGGCGCGGGTGCCGCGGGCGGCGCAGCCTGTGTCGGTGCCGGCTTGGAGACGGACGACCGGGCTATTCTGTCATTCATGAGCGTGGCAGCGGTCATCGCAGCATCAGGAGTGTTCTTGGGCGACGAAGTCGCAGAGGCGCGCGGTCCGCTGGACGCTGCCGGCTGGGAGGACGTCGGAGCGGGTGAGCCGCGGCGGCCTCCCACGATGTTGGGCGACTCTTGCAGCGCCGCGCCGTCGCGCTCCTCTTTCTTGTTGTCGCGGCTGCTCGAGCGGCCCCACCCGAAAATTCCCTTGGAGTTCTTTTTCGAGGACCGCGCATTATCGCCGCGGAGCGTGTAGGACTTGGACTGTGCGTACGCCGTCGGCTGCACGGCGCTCGTGCCCGAGCCTCCCGAGCCCGACCCGGAGCGGCCAAGCGAGGGCTGTGAGCCCGCGACGCGCGTGGCAGGCACAGGCGGCGCAGGCGAGCGCCCGGGCAGGGCACCCGTGCTACTCGTGTACTTTTTGTAGGGCATGTCCTTGGGCCGCGGCATGGGCGGCGTCACGTGTGGCGGCGGCGACGGGGGAACAAGATTCGTTTTGGACCCGACGGCGACACGGTTGATGCTTGAGGACGAGCGCCCCGCGGGATTGGCGACGCTCGTGGCCGAGCCGGCACCCGCAGACGCGCCGGCGCCCGCGCCGGGCAGCACGGACCCCGACGACGACGGCGTGCGGGCGCCCGTGCCGTAAGGGTTTGTGGCCTCGCCGGGGCGGAACAGACGGGTCTCGAGGAACGTGATGCGGTCATGGCACTGCTTCTCGATGTCTTTGATGTTGCCTAGCAGTGCCTGCTCGCGTGCGCTCTGTTGAGGCACGACCTCGATCCCGCCCAGGCCCGTGCGCACCGTCTCCAGCGTCTGCTTCCACGAGTCGAGCGCGACGTGGTACTCCTGGTTGGACTCGCGTAGCAGCGACTGCAAAGACGCATTGTACGACTCGTCGTACAGCCTCTGCAGCGTGCCCTCGCGGGCAGCTCGCCGCGACCACATGGGCATCTGTGGTGGTGGGAAGTATGGTCAGCCCTGGGAGCAGCCCCGTCGGTAGGGGCCGCTGGCGCTGGGACGTCGCGATTAGGCAGGTCGGTCGAGTCGCTTGGTATGTACGGGGGCCCGACACCGTGGTAAACAAGCGTGGGCACCGCTGCCAGAGCAATATTAATGCCGGATCACGAAAGCTGGCACCCGAAGAGCCCGAAAACTCCGTCGGGCCGCAGCCCACAACCGCTCACTGCGCCCCCGCCCAGGCCTTGTTCCCAGACTCGCTTGCATCGTTGCTCCGGCGGTGCCTGCCTGCGGCCTGCAGGTCCTGCAGGCGCAGCCACAATGGTCCAGGGAGCAGCAATATTTGGCCGGCTGGGGCTGGGCTGGGCTGGGCCTGGGCGTCAGAGTTTGGACTCGTGACTAAGAAAGGGCGGCCCCCGCCCGTGTCCACCTGGGGCCTTTGACAGGCACAGACAGACGCTGGGACGAGCGAGCGCTGAGGCGCTGGGAGCTGGGAGCGGGTGCGCGCGGGGGCGGCGGCGGCGCTTTTCTGTCTAAGCTGGGAGTGAAATTTCAGACCATCGACATGCTGAATCCGATCAGATCCGTGGCACGGATGGCCGCGCAGCGGGCTGCGGCGCCCGGCGCGCCGGTGGCGGCGCTTGCCGTGCGGCCACTCGCCATGCGCCCGCTGGCTGCCCCGTTGGCCGTGCGTTTCTACGCCGGCCGGCCCGGCAAGCCTTACGGCAAGCCTTACGGCAAGCCCTACGGCAAGCCCGGCAAGCAGCCCGACTCGCTGCTGAGCGACGACCTGCTCGAGCAGGCGGGCATGGACCTGTCGCAGACGGACCGCCGCGGCAAGCCCGGTGCTGCTGGCGCCGCTGAAGGCGATGCCGCTCACGCCGCGGGCGCGGGCGAGGCCGAGGCCGGCGCCGGCGGCGCTGGCGGCGAGGACGGCAGCGACCACAGCAAGTGGGCGAACACGGCGCGCCGGCCGCGCGACGAGACGTCGACGATCCAGCGCCGCACGCGCATGAACTACGTGTTTGGCCTGCTCTTTGCCGCCGGCGCTGCCGCCGGCCTGCTCTACTCGACGCGCCCGTTCGAGGACGACGAGAAGGAGAAGAACCCCGAGGTCGACGCGGCCGCGCTCGACCCTGCGTCGCTGTGGAAGCGCGCGATGGCGCGCCTGCGCGGCCAGCTGTCGTGGTTTAACGAGCCTGCGTTCGAGAAGCTGCTGCCCGACATGGCGCCGCTGCCCTACGGCCGCCCGCTGACGCTCGTGCTGGCGCTCGACGACCTGCTGGTCAAGAGTGAGTGGTCGCGCGAGCACTCGTGGCGCACGGCCAAGCGCCCCGGTCTCGACTACTTCCTGGTCTACCTTGCCCAGTACTACGAGGTGGTCATCTTCTCAGACAAGTACCAGCCGCTGGCGGAGGAGGTCGTGGCCAAGCTCGACCCGTACCGCGCGGCGATTTCTTACTCGCTGTTCCGCGAGTCCTCGCGCTTCAAGGACGGCAAGATCATCAAGGACCTCAGCTACCTGAACCGCGACCTCAGCAAGGTGGTCGTTGTCGACGTGTCGGAGGACGCGGTGTCGCTGCAGCCCGACAACGCGCTGGTGCTCCCGCGCTGGTCGGGCAACGCCGATGACACGGACCTGGTCCGCCTGATTCCCCTGCTCGAGTGGATCGGCGCGCAGCCCGTCAAGGACGTGCGCCCAATCCTGCGCAGTTTCAAGACCGAGGAGCGTCCCGTGCTCGAGGAGTTCGAGCGCCGTGAGGCGGTTGCGCGCGAGCGCTGGCAGAAGCAGAACCAGGGCCGCTCGGGCGGCGGCGGCTGGGTGTCGTCGCTGCTCGGCACCGCCGGCCGCGCCAACCCGGACATGACGCCGCAGGACTACATCCGCGCCGAGGGCCAAAAGTCGTACGCGCAGTTCCAGAAGTTGATCGAGGAGCAGGGCCAGCAGATGCTCGAGGAGGAGAAGCGCCGCGAGAAGGAGCTCATGGAGCGCCACAAAATGACGCTCAACAAGTACATGACCCAGGGTGCGCCCACGCAGGAGGAGATCCAGGCCACGATGGCCGAGATGGAGAAGGAGGCCCAGCGCACGGCCCAGGCCCAGGAGGCGGCCAGCCACGAGAAGCTCAACTGAGCTTATTTCATCTGTACATAGCAGCGTTTTTTTTTTTACGAAATCCGAACGAGCGGCCCGAATGGCCGGTCTGAATGGCCGGCCGCAGCTGCGTCTTGACATCGCCTAGCCGGCGTCTCGCGCGCGCGGCCCTCCCACCATGCTGACTCGCACGCTGCCCAAGCCGCCGGCGCTCACCACCGGGCTGGCGCTGCTGCTGCTGGCGGCGCACGCCGTGCCGGGCCTGCCGCGGCGCCTGCAGCTCGGGCTCGAGCTGACCGCCGGCGACGTGTCGGGCGGCCTGCTCAACCAGCTGTCGTTCTTCCAGTTTGCGCACGCGAGCCTCGGCGCGCTGCTGCCCGACCTCGCGCTCCTGCTGCCGCTGCTCGGGCTGTTCGAGCTGTACAACGGCACCGTGCGCGCGGGCGTTGTGCTCAACGTCGCGTCCGTGCTGCCGGCGCTCGTCTACACAATCGTCGGCGTGCTCGGCCTTCCGCTCGGGCTCTGCCGCGACGGCCGCTGCGAGGCCTACGGCATGACGACGTGGAGCGTCGTCCTCGCCGCGGCGACGGCGTGGCGGCTGTTCGCGCTCAACGTGACGTTCACGCCGGCGGGCGGCGCGGTGCGCGTGCCGCCGTGGCTCGTGGCGTGGCCCGTGCTCGTGCTGACCGTCCCGTGGCCGGGCGCGTCGCTCATCACGAGCGGCGTCGGCCTCGCGCTCGGCAACCTGATCGGGCTCGGCCGCGCCGAGCCGCTGGTCGCGCCGCCGGGCCGCGTCGCCGAGTGGATCGAGGCGCGGATCCAGCCGGTTATCCGCGGCCTGTCGCACATTGTGACCTGGGTCGAGGAGAAGGACGCCAAGCTGCTGCGCGCCGAGCCGCTCGTGGAGGAGGCGCTGCCGGTCTGAGCGCCCAATTTATAGATTTCTGTGCCTAGCACGCTAATAGAGGCATGCAGCGTGTCTGCTGCGCCCGTTATTTTACTGAAAATGGCCCTGCCAGCGGGCCTGTGCAGGGGGACACCCGAGGTGTGGTGCCGCCCTCTCATTTACAATCACGCACACGGGGAGGCCTGCTGCCCTGGCTGCCGCCGGGCGCGGGCGTGCACGCGGCGCGCGCTCCTCTCTCTTTCTCTCCCAGCGCGCACACGCGCGTTCGCCCTACCTTCTCTCCCATCTAGCCAGCGCGCGTGTCGCCGTCGCCTTTGTCATGCCGCCCAAAGGCTGGAAAAAGTACGCGGACGGGTTCCGCCCGGCAACGTCCGCGGGCACGCCGGCCAAAGCGCGGCCCACGTACAGCCTGGACGAGCTGCTGCTGCCGCGCTCGACGGTCGCCAAGCTGGCGCGCGAGGCGCTGTCGAACAACGTCCCGCTGCCCAAGGACGGCGTGACCGCGCTCATGCGCAGCGCGACCGTGTTCATCAGCCACCTGTGTAACGACGCGAACATTGTGTGCCAGCAGAGCGGCCGCAAGACGATCTCGGCGAGCGATATCGAGCAGGCGCTGCAGCAGGAGCACTTTGGTGCGTTCGTCAGCTCGGTGCGCCAGGAAGTCGAGGCGACGGTTGCCCGCGTCGCCGAGGCCAAGGCGGCTCGCGCGGCGGGCAAGGAGGCCGACCTCGAGGAGCTCAGCCACGACTCGGAGACCGAGGAGGGCGCCGAGGATGCCAAGAAGCTGCGCCTCGAGTAGGCACGCGGTGTGGCCGTTTATTTATGCAGCGAACATGTAACAGTACAAAACTCGCGCGCGCAGCGCGCCCCCGCTATCTCTCCATCCTAAATCCCGGGGCCAAGCCCCAGCGGCAGCGCGCGTCCCCCGGCCAGGATGTGGCTTCGCCGCCGAGCGCCCCACCCGCACGTGCCGCGGGCTCGAGGCGCCGACATGGGTGGGCTGCCGGCTGGAACTCGCACTGGCAGTGCGGGCGCAGCCTAGATTTCAGGGGCCAAACGGCTGCCGATGGGCCTGCGGCTCACGTGCACATCGCCCGCGCATCTTCACTCACTGCGAAGGCCGTTCGCTTGCGGCCATCCTGCGCGATGCCGAACCTCACAGCCACGCCAGCAGGGATCGCCTCACCCTTGCAGTGCATATTGCGGGCGCAAGCGCTGGCGGTCGGCCCTGGCCCCCGTGACATCACCCCGCGTTATCAGCTAGCCCGATCCGGTCTGCGCACAGCTCAGTGAAAGACAACAAGTCTGTAAATGCCAGCGTCCCGAGCGATCCACCAAATGCAGTAGAAGTGCGCTCAACTACCTCACAGTAATGCTGCAAGAGACCGGTGAACACCGCGTTGCTGCTGACGGGCCCGGCGGCAGGTCAGCTGCCTGGGAAAGGGTTGTAGCACCAAGCCGGCCGTCGTGACGTCACCCCACAGAGTGCCGCGGCCCAATCTTGCCTTGCCAACTCGCGGCGAGGGACAGGAAGTATGGGCAAATGCGGCGGGCCAAGCGTCCCGTGCTAGCTTAATTGCAAGTGGGTATAGCCCGCCGCGGTATTTCAGGTGTAGACACGTCTCATGCGCGAGGGCATGCCTCCTGCTGCTGCGCTAACGCTAGATCGTTCCCCCCTGCCCTCCCGCTCGGCCGTGTGGAGAAAGTGCTGCCGGGCACCCTGCGCCCTGGCGTAATTTCTCCACATGAATGATTATTGAACCCTTGCATCGCTTGGCTGTGGCACTTGAAACAACAAGAGCACGGTCCTTAAGAGCTTATTTAACTTAATTTATTTACGTGATCCATATCTCGCTCATACATTCATGCCACTGCCTACCCCATGCCGAGCGTTGTGTTAAGCTTTGGCATAAAGTCTCAGGGTGAAGCACGGATACCGTTCATGACATCATTAGAATCTACACATGCACCAGGCGGTTCGGGGTAAGGGCCAGACATCAACTGCCAGGGCACCGATCGATGCAGGGACGTGATTGATTCATGAACAGATAGCTCAGCGTCAGGTGTGCAGTGTCAGAAAAGGAGGAACTTCGCGAGTTGGTGGTAATAAATTGCTCCTGTAGCCCGGGGAAATTTATGCGCCGCTTCGAATCTCGAACTGGTCCAGTAGTAACCCTAAAAATAGGAGAGTGGGGGAGGCATCTGCACTCGAAGGCGAGCCAAGAGGCGCCTGCCAGACACCACAACTCATGCAGTTGGTAAGCACCGTGCCTGCCGGCCAGCGTCACAACGCTGGAGCTGCAGCTGACTTTCTCCCAGAGACCAGCGTTTGTATTGTTCGATCCTGACGACCAACAGGATTGTGACCGACAAACATCCGGCGTTCGGTCCACATCTGAGAGTAAGAGACTTCAGGGTCATACACACTGTTGATACCACAACCGTTGGTCATCCGCAGACCGACTCGTGTGGGAAAGGCCTTGAACTAAAATCACTTGGCCCTACTTCGCCCCCGCGAAAGTTGATCTCGTTGTAGAGCGTCGCTAAGAAGCAGGCTTTGAGCTCACTTCCTGGTTACCTGCAACTCACTTGCCGGCAGAGAGTTCCTCCTAGCACATTATTCGGAACGAAGGACAATCGCACAGATCTTCATTTCATCATGGCAGTTTTCGACAATCTCCGGAACTTCATACGCCACAGTAAAGCGACAGACAAGCGGTCCTCAGGATCCCTGACAGCTGTCACGAGTGCTACGACAAGTCTTGCTGGGAGTAGTAAAAGCGTGGATGCGCCATCCTATGTGGCCAGCTCGGCAACCTCAGTTCATTCCAAAGAGCCGAGCATCGGAATTCACGGCTTGAACGCGCCTGCAGCTGTGCAGGCACCAGGCCGCGTACCCTCTCCTGCGGCTGAGACATATGCACCGGCGGTAAAGAAGATTATTGCTGCCAAGAGTGAAAGCCAGAACAGAATGCCGGTGCTACCGGGACTCGAGCAGTTCAACTTGCTGGAGAAGATGGGCGATGGAGCTTTCTCGGTTGTCTACAAAGCACAGGATCGAACGACTGGCGAGTTTCGAGCCATAAAGGCTGTTAACAAAGCCAATTTGAACTCTTCGCAAAAAGCCTCGGTGTTGAAAGAGGCCGCTATCATGCGCCAACTCGATCACCCCAACATCGCCAAGCTTCACGCTTTCCTCGAGACTGCTGATCACTACTTCATCGTTCTCGAACTGGTCGCTGGTGGGGAGCTGTTTCATGAAATTGTCCGCCTCACGTACTTCTCGGAAGATCTTGCACGCCACGTTATTGTTCAGGTTGCACACGCTGTCAAGTATTTACATGACGTTGCTGGGGTGGTCCACCGAGATATCAAGCCAGAAAACTTGCTTTTCGTTCCGATTGACTTCAAGCCGTCCAAAGAAAGGGTATTACGCCCCAGTGACGACGACTCGAAAGAGGATGAGGGCGAGTTCCGACCAGGCATTGGCGCTGGTGGTATTGGCCAGATCAAGCTCGCCGACTTTGGTCTCTCGAAAGTTATCTGGAACACCAAGACCATGACACCTTGCGGCACTGTGGGTTACACGGCCCCCGAGATAGTCAAGGACGAGAGATATTCAAAGTCTGTGGACATGTGGGCCCTGGGTTGTGTTCTCTACACGGTGCTTTGTGGCTTCCCACCGTTCTATGATGAGAGCATAGAGACACTCACGCGCAAAGTGGCCAAGGGGCAGTACACCTTCTTGAGCCCTTGGTGGGATGACATTAGCGTCTCAGCGAAGGATCTCGTGAGTAGGCTACTAACGGTTGATCCAGAGAAGCGCTACGATATTGATGAATTTTTGGCCCACCCATGGATCACGCAGGACGGTGCGGCTCCCGTAGCTGAAAGCACGGAGGTGGCCGCGCACAAGTCCGTGGGCAACATTGACGGTGGTCGGCGTGTTCGTGACCCTGCTCTGGATATGGCTCTTAAGGATGCGTTCGATGTGTCGAATGCTGTCTATCGTATGGAGGAAGAGGCCGCCCACCGTGCCCCGGGTAACCTTAGCGCTACCATTCTGGAGGAAGAGGATGAGGAGTCCGACATTGCTTTGGCGCATGTAGAAAATGTCTCCTCAACTCTTGAAGCCGTGCGGATACGGGATCAGACGGGTGTGCCTCGCCTTGTAGAGACTGCTCCGTCGGGCTCGCAACCCGCGCCCGTATCATCTAAGGCTCGTGACCCTGGTCACGCCAGCAGCAGCTCTCGGCACTCTGCGCGTACTCGTGAGCGGGAGCGCGACCGAGCTGTGAGACATACCCCGACGAGCGCGACCTATTTCGATTTGCATCTTGAAGGTGCGACACTCCTGGAGCGTAGGAGACAGGCGAAGTCGCCCGTCGCTGTTTAATGCGATTTATTGCTGTGAGCATTAACTTATTATTAGAATTGTGTTATACTGAGCTATCGCTCTATGTAAACTAACGGTTAAGGAATGAAGTTTTGCGTGAGACTAGTGCATGCTGATCAATGTGCGCATTCCAAGTGCACCTAGCATGTGACAGTCGCCTTGGCCGCACTGCGAACTCACCGCTATGAGGTGCGTCACCACTGCGCGTGTGTGCGAACTCCTATACCCGATGGACAGAGGTAAATCAACATTAAACTATGCTATTGAACTTGTAGTGTGGCGTGCATATCATGCAGGCGTGCCCTACGACCTGCAGCTCTGCAGCTCGCCAGACCCCATCACCGGATCATGTCTATCGACGGCGCGAGTCAGGCCGGTTTGCTCAGTGCCATCGTGGGCAATATTGTCATCAATGTGGCACTCAATCTCCAGAGATACGCACGCCGCCGCCTTGTGAGACTCGCGCTCCACGGTCTTCGCACCCCCAGCGCGCACACTTTACTGTCATGGACGGGCGCCGGTCTATTGATGTAAGTATTAAAACAAAGCAATGGTCAAGCGAAATGAATTTGACTAACAAGTGCGGGTGAGTGTGCCACATTCGTTGGCTACGGTCTTGCTCCAGCTTCGATTGTGAGTCCGCTCGGAGTTTTTGCGGTAATCTCAAATTGTGTTGTACCGCCGCTGCTCTTTGACGAGACGCCGACTATGCACGGAATAGTGGGAACTATCACATCTCTACCAGGCATATTTCTCCTGATTATTTCGGCACCCTCTGCAGCCGTGAATAAATTCCCGCTACCGCTGACTCTAGTTCAGCGGTACTACGTGATCAGCCTTTTGCTTGTTGCCATTGTCTTGAGCCTCTTACAGGTTCAGTTGGCAAAAACCCGCAGCGCTTATATGCGTGTCTCAGCCGTTTTAAGTGCGCTTCTAGGATCCTGGGCAGTCCTTTGCATCAAGTGCCTGGGCATCATGTACCAAGCGGGGGCGATAGGCGACCGGGGTGGCGTGGTGGCCGCTCTTGTTGCCACGAGTATCTTGAGCACATTGATGCAATTTGTCTTTCTCATGGATGTGCTTGATAAGTTCCCTGTATGGCAAGTAATCCCTCATCACTATGTTGCGTTTATTGGTTTTGTCGCTGTGGGCTCAGGAACACTCTTTCGAGAATTTTCAAACGCGTCGGTCGGGGGCAGACTGGAGTTCATTAGCGGCGTCGCGTTGCTGGTAGTTGGCGTCTGGATAGCTGCCAAACCACATGAAGCGCCGCTCACTCACCGACCTTCGTTCATACGCCCTAAAGTGCGGTTTAGCACTGCTCGCGTGCGGAGAGTCCGCCGCCGGGCCTCGCGCAAGGTCAATGCAGGGCAGAAGCGTGCGACAACTGGTGATAGCTCACTACCTTCCATGTCGCCACGCAAAAGAGCTCGTAAAAGCCAGCGTCCGAGTAATGGCAGCACGGGCGGGCTGCCGACGCCACATGGCTATAGCCCCGATATTTCATGGTCGCCCGCATTCTCGCCTATACCCCAGCGCCGCACAATCTCGAATCACAGCCGACGCGCCTCATCAGGCCATAGCCGTCGTTCTTCGAATCAGACTGTCTATTACACACCACGCCGAGACGCCAATGCGGAAAGAGATGCCACGTGGATACGTCGGCAACGCCACTTTGGAGGGTTGGCTCGAAGCGCAGAATCTGAAAGCTATATCCATGGCCCTGCGCAGCCGCTTGCGAGGTCGCTCCCGAATCCTGAGCTGCACTTTGGCCAGTTCCAGCCCGAGCATGCGTTGCTGGTCCCTGTGTCCGGCGACACGGCGTTTGAGACGCTCGAATTCGCTGCGACCGTGCACGATGATGTGGCGTACATGCTAATTCCCGAGCGTTATGGTCGAGCCTCTCAGTCCGTGCCGCGAGCGGCGCATATATAATGAGATGTATAAAAATAAATGTGTTATGCAAGGATGGGCCTTGCGCAGCGCGCAAGGCTATGTAGACAGAAGTATAATGTCGACTAGCTCACCAGCTTCGACGCGGGCGCGGTCGTTAGTCTTCGGCGGTAGGCAAAGCAGCGCGTTGGCACCAGCAAGCGACTTGACTCGGCTGCTGCGCTGGAAGCCCGTGGAGGATGCCTCCCAGCCCGCGTCCGTGGCCCGCACAAAGGCACGATGAAACTCGGCGCGTGAGTCGAGCTCGACAGCCGACTGGAGACGGGCGCGCACGTGGGTGGCAGTCGGGTCGACGCCGGACCACTTGTCAACACACGGCAGGACGAACAGATTGAGACAGACGGCAGCCGACGCTGGATTGCCGGGCAGGGCGAAGATCAGCTTGGAGCCGATCGTGGCAAACGTCATGGGCTTGCCTGGCTTGATCGCTACGCGGCCAAAGTGCAGCGTTCCACCGAGCCCCTCGATGGTCGGCTTGATGAGGTCAAGCTCGCCCATGGACACGCCGCCGGTAGTCACGAGGATGTCGACCTTTTCAAGTGCTTCCTTTAGGACTCTCTCGAGCTCCTCGCGGTCGTCTCGGACCATGCCCAGATCAATGCATGGGATGTGGCGGTGCCGAAGCGCTGTGAGCAGCATAGGTCGGTTAGAGTCCCAGATCTGCGAGCCGTAGCACGTGCCGTCTACGTTAACAAGTTCGTTGCCCGTGCTGAGGACGCCAACCGTTGGCTTGCTGAAGACGGGCACGCAAAAAAGTCCGGTGCTGGCAAGCGTGCCGACCTCACCGCCAACTGCGGAGATAAGGGTCCCCTTTGGCAGCACGAGCGAGCCCAGCGCGAGGTCCGACCCAATTTTGCGGATATTGTCGCCCGACCTCACGTCTGTCGCGTCGATCGTGATCTTTGTCTCCTCGCCATCGATCTCCTCAGCGACCACCGTGTTCTCGACGGGCACGACGGCCGTCGCGCCGTGAGGGACGGGTGCGCCTGTCGTGATACGAACGCAAGTGCTGCGTGTGAAGATGGCGAGGTCACTCGATGCAACCAGAACCTTGGACACGGGAAGCGTACCCGGGCAGTCTGAATGGGTGACCGCGTAGCCATCAACGAGGCTCGCGCGGAACGGAGGCACGTTGAGGGGCGAGAACAAGTCCTCGGCGAGCACGTGGCTCAGGCTATCATTTAGCGGGATCGTGACGGCGCGCGGCGCGGGCGTGTTGGCCAGCACGCTCGCGAGCGCCTCCTCGTAGCTGATCATGGGGTACGGGCTGTGCCGCGGGCGGTTGGCCGACCCGTAGAAGCGCGGGCCCGAGTGACTGCGGCTGTGGTTGTGGTGTGCGGGCGCAAGCGATGCCCGCGGTATGCTGGCCAGGGGCACGGGGCCCTCTGGCGAAACGTCCGCGGAGGGTTTGGCGGACGGGTGGCCGGAGGCATCTGCCGCGGGGGCCCCCGGGGCTGCCGCCGCGGTGGCGGCCAAAGCAGCAGCGGAGGCAGCCGCAGAGACTGCTGCCAGATCGGCCGCCGCGGGGGCGGTGGCGGGCCCCGGTTCGCCAAGCGCCTTATGGGTGGACGGGGCGCCTGTTTCCGCTGGCGGCGGCGTCGGTGGGTGCGTGTGAACTGCGTGCGGCGTAGCCGGGCTGACACTGCCCGTCTGCGTGCCGGCATGGAGAGAGCGCGAGCTCTCGCCGGCGAGCAGCTGCAGCGCGTGGGGCAGGAGCGGGCTGAGCGCGGCCGCGCTCTGGCGGGCCGCTTTGGGCGAGCCCGGGACAGTCACGATTAGCGTGCTGCCAAGCACGCCGGCGACGGGTCGTGACAGGGCGGCAAACGGTGTATCGCGCAGGCCTGCACTCAGCATAGCAACCACGAGCCCGGGCGCGAGGCGCTCGAGCAGCGGGCCTACGGCCTCGGGGGTGACGTCGCGAGGAGCGAGGCCGGTCCCGCCGGCAGTGACGACGAGCGTGCACGTGCGCGCAAGCTCGCGGACGGCCTGTTGTATCCGCGTCACGTCGTCGGGGGCGTAGGCGACGGCCGGCGACGCAAAGTCGCCGAGCTCGCGCGCTAGCACCTGCGCAAGTGCATCCTGCGACGGGTCTTGCGCGCAGGTGTCCGACACGATGAGAATCCCGAGCGACATCCCCGGGTGCAGCTACAGCTGGGAAAGCGGGCCAGGCGCAACTTGGGTTGCCGCTATAGGGGATCCGGCGATGGGTTTCACAAACAGCGGTCTCGGCTGTGGAGGCAACGCACGCTTTGCAGGGTGAGTCGCAAGCCGGCAGCGGGGCAAGGGCCGCGCTCACGCGAGGCAGCTGTGACGTAGGGGGGTACGCCGGGCCGCGCAGGGGGTGCCCAACTATGAGAACGGGACCAAAAATAGACGCCTGGGGGTGGACCAGCGGAACTCCGAGAGCAGAGCGCTGCATCCCCAAATTTTAAAGCTGCGTGGAGATTCTGCGGTTGCAGCGGCGGTTGCCACGCACAGCGAAGAAAATGCCGCGCCCGCACTGCAGCACCCGCGTCCCCGCCTACGCAACCCGGGGCTCGTTGCTCACGGCTGCTCCCAGCAGCGGATCGGGGCGCGTCTCAGCTTGGCTGCGCCCGGGCAGCGGCTCCCGGGCCGCGCCTCTGCCTAAGCGAGTGGTTTTGGGGACCGAGCCGCGCGCACTGGCCCGGGTAGTGCGACAGCAATGGCGCAATGTTGCGGGGGCAATAGTGCCCCAAGCTCGCAGGAGATCAGTTGCTTGTCGAAATGCGGTACCAAATTTTTCGCTGAACGCGCTTTGAGGTCGTGCCGCAGCCTCTACTTACCGGTCGCACCCCCACGGCTTGGGGCAAGGGCCCCGGCTCGCTTAAACAATGGGATTTCAGACACACACCGCGCCTGCCTCCCTGCCAGCGCCCGGCCTGTCTCTGCCGCTGCAACCCATCACCGCGTTCTCGGGCGTTTCCGCGCGGAAAGCTCAGCTTGAAAATTGGGTTTGTGCCGCCAGACACCGACGCCAAGCGTGGCGCCACTCTGTTTTTGCCGCCACATCCCTCCCTTCCCGGCACGCATCCCTCACCTGCCCGCCATCCCCCCACCCCTTACAACGTGCTGAGCGCCCGCACGCACGCTCTCCCCTAATCGATCCCACACAATTACGGACAAGCGCCTATCGCGTGTGCCGCAGGCGGCATCCGCACCCGCATCCGCGGCGTCAGAGCGGCCCACGCTCGTGCGCGCGGCCTCCTCCACCACAAACCTGCTGCCGCTGGTCGAGCCGCTCTCGCCGTTCGCAGCATCATTCCATACGAGCACGCCAGTGGCCGAATGGACAATCGAAGACGTTCGAGAGTGGCTTGGTAGCCTAAATTGCGAGGCCTACTACGCGGACTTTGCCGACAATGACATTGACGGCGAGGTTCTGCTTGATCTCGGGCGTCCCGAGCTGCGTCATTTGGTGCACCGCGTTGGGGACCGTATCAAGATTCAGCAGGCAATTCGTCGGCTACAGAAGCAAGCGGCCGACCGAGCTGCCGCTGCCGCGGGCACAATTCCCGTGGGCGCTGGCGCCTCCAGTGCCAGCAACCCTACTCCAACAGACGCGCGTCCGTCTCCACAGTCTGGCTACTTTGGCGGCGCCGACCCGCACGCGGCTGAGAAGATAGATGGACCCTCACTGCGTTTCTTGTACAGTGACGGTAAAACGCGGGTTGTTCCTGTCGTTGGTGGCCAAACTGCCGAAGAAATCAAGCTTTCGGCCCTGCGCAAGCTCTTCCCCGCCATATCCGAGCCAGCGCTCATAAACTGGCAGGTGTTGCGAGATGGGGCGCCGCTTGCGGATGCGCAGCTTGTGGAGATTGCCCGCAATCCGCCGCCGCGGCTCACGCTTGCGCTAGAAGCCCGTGCGCCGCCAGCCCGCGCCTCCGCCCCAGTGGCCCGCAGCGCTGGCACGGCGTCACGCCTGCGCCCTACCTCGCAGCATGTCTCGGCACATCTGTCTGAATTTTTCCCAGGCGTGGATTCGGGCGAGCTCGAGCGCACCGTCCGCAATTCGATGCTCGTCTCGCGCCGCCTCTCGACTGTTGGTGGCCAACGGTACAGCCAGCGCACGTCCAACATGATGATTCCCGAAACGATATGGGAGCCGCCGTCTGCCTCCGCGCGCTCAAGCATGATCGACGGGTTCGCCGGTGCCGCAGGCGCGCCTACGGGTGCTCCTCAGCCACGGCAGCCGATACCGAGCCGTGTCACCTCGCGGCACTTTGGTGCAAACCGGCGCTTCTCCACGCTCAATATGCGTAGCACGCCTCCTGTACCCGAACAGGGTGAGACTGCCGATTTATCGTTTCAGGGCCTCCCTCCGCCGCCCTCATCGGTACCGCCGCCGCCGCCGCCACCGCCTCCGCCGCCTGATGAGTCGTCGCTTGATGATCGTCAGTTCATGGATAAACTCACGAGCGAAGAGATCTCCCCAACGCGCTGGATTCGCGGACAAGTTATTGGCTCAGGAACGTTTGGTACTGTCTACATGGCCATGAATGCTTTCAATGGTGAGCTCTTGGCCGTCAAACAGGTGGAGTTACCTACCGGCGCTGGTGTTGATGAGCACCGCAACAAGCGCATGGTTGAGGCTTTGCGTCGCGAGGTCACGTTGTTGCGTGACTTCGACCACGAAAACATTGTGCAGTATCGTGGCTTCAAAAGCGAGGATAACATGCTGAATATCTTCCTGGAGTATGTGCCCGGTGGATCGCTAGCTAGCATGCTCAGCCAGTACGGCTCATTCGAGGAAAATCTTGTTCGCCGGCATGTCCGCCAGATTCTTGCCGGCCTCGTGTATCTGCATGAGCGCCAGGTGATCCACCGCGATATCAAGGGTGCCAACATCCTCGTAACGAATATGGGCCAGATCAAAATCTCGGACTTCGGACTATCAAAAAAAATCGAAACTCAGCAGCTGCTAAATCAGCGCCAGTCGATGCAGGGGTCGGCATTTTGGATGGCACCTGAAGTCGTGAAGCAGGTTGGCACCACCGCGAAGGCTGATATTTGGTCGCTGGGGTGCCTTGTGATCGAGTTGATCACGGGTACACACCCATTCCCCGAACTCACACAGATGCAGGCTATTTTCAAGCTCGGGAATTCGGTGCGCCCCGCGGTTCCCACGACAGCGTCAGCGCCGCTGCAGAACTTTTTGACGCGCACACTTGAGATTGATTCGGCCACGAGGCCCAGCGCGGAAGAGCTTCGCCACCACCCCTTTATTCTCGCTTCGAGCTAAGGTTAGCGCGTTTTCCTTGTTATAATATATTTGCCTCCGCACGATCAGATAAAGAACTATATATTCACGCGCTTGGAACGAGCGCATCGACGTCCATGCCTTCGTTGCTGTCGCTGTCGCTAAGGTACACCAGCTTGCGTTCGTGTTGTCTCGTTGAGGAGGCGGGCGACTTTTGCTCGTCGTCTTCGCCAGAGTCCGACAGCAGCGAACGATCGCTGTTGCTGTAAGCATCGAGATCTTCCTCGAGTTGTTCTGCGTCCCGCGCGAGAAACTCTAGGTAGGGGGCCGGTATATCGGCCACTTGCCTATCCGCAGGGTCTTGCCGAGAATAGACAGCAAGGTAGCCTGGAGTAGCAATGCTCGCATCTCTGACGTCTTCAAAATCGCAGGACACAGGACCGTCATCCCCGAGATTCCACCAGCGGCCGTGAAAACGCACGTAAAAGTTGCTGTCACCAAAGACCAGAGCCGTGAGTTTATATGGCTCTGGCCGGCGACTGGCAAAGCCCAGCTCGCTGAGCAGTGTGGGGTCCATCTTTCGCAGTGCTTCGGGTAGTTCTCGAATCTGCTTTTGGCGGACCTCGATGTCATCAAATGTCGCGGTCATGGCACTCTCAACTTGCTCTAGAATACCGCCCACATTCATTGCAGCCCGCGACAATGCACCGGAATCCTGCAGTGCTAACGCATCCTCTTGCCCGGCGTCTTCACTCGTGTGCACCTTCGCCGTAGCTGGCGACTCGCTCTCGCTAGGACCGCCAGCTTCTGCAGTTAACGTTGCCTCGTCATCGAGAATAGTCTGCGCCGCCCGCAGCATTTTGACGACATCGTTTCCACGGAACGAGCGCAGCCCTAAGCGACGCTGGCGTAGCCGCGTCAGCTCTTGCTGATGCTCGCGATGCTTTGTACGATAGGCCGCGAGAACGTCCCCAAACGAGCGCTGATAGCGCTGAGGAAACCACTCATCTACTATGGGTAGTGCCGAATTCACCTCAAGGGAGATTATGTCCGGCAACGTCTCGTCGAGCGCGAAGCCACCAGCCGAGTCATCTGGATCGCTGAGACCCGAGGGCCAAAAGTAGGCATCTGTTGCTCCATCGAACGAGTCTTCGTCGCTGGCGTCAAGATTAATTGCCGTGATATCAAGAGGTTTTGCTAGGGAGTCTGCCGTGCCGGAGTCGTGCGAAGATCGCAGCGGCGTAATACTTGTGACCAGTATCGGCCTCAAGCCAGGAAGCGTCGCCAAATACTGCGCAAACTCGTTTATTGCTGCAAATGCCGCCTTGGGCAGTAAAACCTCGAAACTGCGCACCGAAGCTCTGGCCCGGGCCTCAAACGGGCTCTCTCTGTCTTTGCTGCTGGCTTCTGCATGCTCAGACCCAGATTTGGGCCCCACTGTAGCATTAACGAAAGCAGCAAGGCGGCCAAGCTCAAGAAGTTCGGCTGTCTCAGCAGCAGGCGGTGGCGGCGCGTCGCCGTCCTCGTCCTCGCTCGGGTCCACAAGGCCGGCGCCCGCGACGCTGTCGCCTCTCCACCAGCGCGGGTCATAAGCCAGACTGCGTTCCGCGCCGGCCTCCACAGCGGCGCCAAGTACGGCCCGGGCAAGCTGCGGCACAATGAGCAGCGCTGTGAGCACGGCGCCTACCTCGGGATTGTGCGCTGAGACGAGCTGGCCCGGGGCGCCGGGGCGGCGCCATGCGGGGACCGCGAGGATGGATCCGGCCGAGCTCGGCGCCGGTGAGACGGCTTGTGCGTGCACAGCCGGCTCTGGGCTTAGCTCGCGCAGCGGTGGCGGCGGCCCCGGGGGTGCGGCCGCAGCGGCGGCGGGATCGGCCACAACATCGCTGTCGCCCATGAGGTACGCGAGCGCCGCGTCGCGGTTGCCGCCGCTGCGCCGCGTGGCCTCGAGCACCTGGTCAGGCGTGAAGCCCATATCGATGAGCTGGGCCTGCAGCGACTGCATTGCGCTCGGACTGTGGACGGTGGCCTGTGAGGCAGAGGTGGTGTGGGGGTGGGGTCGGACGCGGCTGACTGCGTGTCGCGCGGGTACGCGCGACAGCGCGCCCCGGGTGGCGGCCGTAGCTGTC
Source organism: Wickerhamiella kazuoi (assembly GCA_030555755.1). NCBI lineage: Eukaryota > Fungi > Ascomycota > Dipodascomycetes > Dipodascales > Trichomonascaceae > Wickerhamiella > Wickerhamiella kazuoi. Next base: position 683 of record JANIVI010000033.1, on the reverse strand, counting down.
GCCGTGTCCGCGTTGTACGCTAGTCGGGACTATGAGGTTACTAGACTCTATAAATAATTCGCACAATCCAGCCGCCGCTGCTAACTCTCGGTGCTAGCTGCCGCTGTGCTGTCTTTTGGCTTGGGAAGATCCAGCTCGGCCAGGCCAAAAGCGCCTGCTTCCTGCGCAGGTCTAAACTTGCTTGCGGCAGCCTGAAATGCAGCATGCAGGCGTGGTTTTGCGAGGCGCATTGCGTGCTGGATGTACACATCGGGCTCGGCGCCAACTGCCGCCTGCCACCGCAGATAATCGTGTGTAGCTACGGCCGCCAGGGTCTGCCAAACGTGCACGCCCAAATCCCACCGCAGCGCTGCTGCATAGGCATCATGAGGCGCCTTTGCGGCCAATACAAGGACATAAATCGTGCGAAATTGCTTGGCAATGGAGGCATCCAGTGGATTAGCTGGATCTTCGACCTCCAGCAGGTGCCGCAGGATACTGTGGAGTTGCGAATCATTACCTCCGCCAGTTCCAGTCTCTAGCGCGTGTTGCACAGCAAACACGAAAACGTCGCGGCCAAGCGTTGAGGGACCGCCGGCCGTCGTGGCCTCACGCAATTGCCGGAGCGCATAGCCCTGCTGCGAGCGCGGCATCTTCGGCACGCGGGCAAAAAGCTCGCGCTGCTCTGCCAGCGATAGCACGGC
>JANIVI010000032.1:0-40666 GCA_030555755.1 Wickerhamiella kazuoi | reverse complement strand
CGTTGAGTGCATCAGGCACTTTTTCGCGACTAAATTCGACTACGAAGGTGAGTACATGGGCCGCCGCCGAGCGCCGCCTCGAGACCGAGGTCCGCGCGCTCGAGGCGCTGGTCGCGCAGGAGCGCGCCGAGAAAAACGAGCTCGTTGCCGCGTGCGACGAGTATTTTGCCCTCGAGCGCCAGAGCGATTGAGGGGTCTATTTATTGGCTCGAGCGCCAGTGCGATTGAGGGGTCTATTTATTGGCTACAAACGGGAAAAAGTAAATAATTGTTACGTGCTCAAAGTAAATTATTGTTACGTGCTCTGTGCCGCGCGGCGCGCTGCCGACACGGAGGGCCGCGGCGCGCCGGGCTAGCCAATGCGGCTTACAGCATTGGCTGGCGCGGGCCGGCGTGGGCTGGCGCGCGGGCGGCCCGCTCGGTGCTCGTTTGCGCGATCTTGGAGCGCGGCCAAGGCCGGGCGATCCAGCTCCGAGAGCGGGCCCCGCCGTAGGCGGCGCGGCCGCACCGCACCTGCCGCAGCGGCCGACCGCCGGAAAATTATTCTTCACCTCGCACGCTAACGGCCGCTGCGTGCCTGCGTCGCTAGACAACTGCCTAAAGCGGCCGAAGCGCTTGTTGGGGCAGCCCGCTGCTGTTTCCCGGGCAGCGCGAGGCCGCTGGCGCACGCTAATTTCAGACAGTCAACGGACGGTTCCCAGCGGCAGCGTGGCTGCCTTCCTGACGCCCCCTGCATCCGCATGCAATGCAGCCCGCTGTAAGCTGCCACGCCGCTTTTGCCAGAGATTCCGGGGCTGGTTTCTGCGATACAACAAATTAATTGGGCGTGGTGAGTAGCGACTTACAAGTAACATAGCACTACGTCGTTTGGGAAAATTGTGAACAGCAGAGTGCTCTCGCGCCGCCTGCTGCGGCACCCGTGCTGCCCATGAGCCACTGGGATGATCCGCGGGCCGGATCGATTCTGAAACACTTGCCTGCAATGTGTAATGCGCTGGCTGCGCCTGACGGGAGGCCTGTCATGATTGGCGTGCGTCAACGGTCCCCCTGTCTCAGACGCGGGCCGCGAGAAAATCACTGCAAAGCTAGGCCGGGATCGTCGCTGGTGACCCACAGCTTGTTGCCTCGGAAATAGGCTTTGCTTGCGTTGCATCCGATTCACGCCATCTGTTGACCGAGCATCCGCCGCGCCCCTCGGGCGGCTACTGCTGCTGAGTGTAAACAATATTGGGCCAGGGCATGCGCGCCTCCCAGGTGCATGCCTCCGTGTGTTCCCAACGCTGAAGCACACACCCCCCTTGTACCCCCCTGTACATAATCGACCGCCACGAGCAGGGAAAGATGGGTATTTGCTCGGCAAGACGCTGCCCCCCCTCTAGAACCATATAACATTTATAGATGGGTTTGTGCAAACTTTTGTTCGTAGGCGTCGAAAATCACCGCTTGCTCAGCGTCGTTGCGCTGTGCGGGGTTATGCAGCAGATGGCGGCCGCCTTGCAGGCCCAACTCGATATCCTGCACAAGGGAGGCAAATGCAGAAGCACGTTTCCACCAGCGGTGCCTGGAACAGAAGGGATGCCCCTCCCCAGCAGCCCTGGCCGGGGTGTGGGCGGCAGGGCAACAGTGCTTTGGCACGCACCTGAGACAGGGGTTCGTGTTATTTAATTAGTCTGCAGGACTGTGCGACAAGGGGCTCGTGCGCCCTGCGGCTCGGTTTTGAGTTGGCTTTCCCCGCCGGTTGGCGGCCATAAAGCGTAAAGCTGCGGCGCTCAGAAACTGGATAGCCAACTGACCTTATTCCAAATCACACCCGACGCATGATGGCATTCGGCCCTTCCAGATTAGGGGTGCATGCCACCAAAGCTGTTGCGTCCTGCTAGCTCCGCAAACTCGCCGCCCCTGCACGCTGCTCTGTCAATCATCCGACATATCAGTGGCCGACGCAGCGTGCAGCATGGGGGCAAGGCGCCAGCTGACTGCGGCCCGCTAAGCTACGGCCACGCGCTGACGTCACCGCATCTGCCTGCAGCCGAGGCGCATGATGGAGGTGGGTTGAGTGGGATTGCGAGAAGCGGCCAATGTCGCCCGGAGTCTGAGGGTCCGGGGAAGGTGAAACAACGGGCGGCAGCGGCCATCTGTTCGCCCGGCAATCTGCCGGCAAAATTGGCATGACACCGATGGTGATGCCAGGGATGATGCTCGCCTGCATGCAATTAACGTCGTTAGGTTGTCATAGTAACTCGCCGTATCCACTGCGCCGGTGCCGTTGCCGTTTCGAATTCCGCTCTTGGCCCCCGGCCTGGGACAGGGCGGCGAGCCTCGTGGGCAAGGGGACTGCAGGCTGACAAGGCTTCATGCGGGCTGGCAGCGATGCCTCGCGGCATACTGCCGTGCCAAGCACGGCCGCAAGCAGTAAAAATCAGAATAGTAGCGGTGGGTGGCGCCCTAGTCGCCCTGCGGGTGACTGCGTGTGTGAGAAACTGCAGCAAGGTGCTTGTGGGGTTGGAACGGTCATGTCTGCGGCGCCGAGTACAGCCGGCGGACGTGGGCGCGGCAAATACTCAGCGAATTGAACATATCCTTTTGTAGGCCCTCTAGACCGTGCCACCTTGCCTGGTGCGACCGTGCGGTGGTGCCGCTGGCCAGGGTGCCCCACCACGTCGCGGGCCTGCGGGGACCGGCGGGTCGGGCCCCCCCTGGCGGCTTTGTTCACTGGGATTGCCCAGGCAGCCGCCTGCCTTGCTTCGCGGCGACCGGGATGCAGAGGTCGGCAGACACCCCGCCTGCAGGCGCTGCACCGCAGGTCTGTCAAGCCGGGGACCGCCTAGCTGAGGCCCCCTCTCCCAGGCGCATCATAAGCACCCCATGCAGCGCTGTGCCGCAGAACGCGCAGGCGCACCCGCAGGCGCACGCAGGGTGGCCCCCCTCTTTGGGCAAGGGCCGCAGTAGCCGCGGGTGCGGTCTGCAGTTTTATAGTCCCCCACCCCAGCCGGTCCCGCAGGGTTTTGTCGTTACGACTACTCCGATACATTGGAAGATCCTCTTCTTTGTGCTCTCGAGCCAGCCAACACTTCCGGACCCGCCCCGCGTGTTCCTGCCTAACCGTTTGCACCTGCTGGCCGCGACCTCAAAACGCCAGCTGCTGCGCTCAGCTCCTTAGCTTACGCGCGCCTCCCACCCAAGCAACCATTGGGCGGGCGAAACTGAGGCACACCCCCACCTCGCGAGCGCAGCCACCCGGCACCATCGCATAACAAACGAGAATCGAGCTTATCTCGTGACACACGGAAGCTGCAAATATCGATTGCAGCCAAGCCAGGTCACTACGCATCTTTACTCGCGGAAGCTTGACTTTGCCTGCCTGCTCTCGCACTTGCACACTTGCTGCAGCAGCACAGAGACGCTGCAGATCTTTCCTCGGTCATGGCAGCCAACATTGACTACCAGGTGCTGGCGTCGGCGCTGGACGAGCGGCGCACTGCGCCGCGTGTAGCCGGCGCTGGACAGGCTGAGAATGAAATCGAGCGCCTGCGCCGCACGCAGACGCGTCTGGTGAACCTTGTTCTTCAGCAGCAGACCGCCATCGCAGAGCTTAAAGAACGGCTCGCCGCTGCGACCGCGCGTGCGAGTTCGGCCACCTCGGCCGGTTCCGCCGCCTCGGCTACGACTGCGCTTGCCTCACCGCCGGCGCAGGCGCCGCCAGCTCTGCCGCTGGCCCGCGCGTCGTCAGAGTCGTCCGAATCGGAACACAGCGCGCCCACAACTCCGGAGCTCCTGGCATCGGTCTCACCTCTGATTGTTACCAAAGAGACGCCGGTGGATGCACCCATCGCCACAGAGCCGTCGCCTGCACTTGCCACGACTGCGCTGCCCTCCCTGCGTTCACCGCCATTGAACGCGTCGCTCCCTATCCGGCGCCGGTCGCCGGCCGATGCAGAAACGCCAGAACTCCAGCAGTCGAGTAAATTTGAGCCGCCGGCGCCGCTGGTGATCAAGGAGGCTGCGCTGGGCTCGCCACTCGCGTCTCCAGCTGACACGGCCGTCGATACGACGTCGCTTGCTCAGCCGGCAAAGGCTGCACCCGCGCCGCCCAGCATCAAGTCGTCGCGCAGCAACGAGTCTGCGCCAACGCTTGCCAGCCTGCCAGACAGCCTTGCTGCGAGCACAATGCCGGCCGCGATTGTCGACACAGACTCGGCCAACTCGGCTGATTTGGCTCAATTGACGGCTGAGCCTGAGGCGGAATTTGACGGCCGCTTATCACAGGAGGATATTTCGGAGCTTGGGCAGACGCCTGGCGCGCTTGCTGGATTCCGTGTCACGGTCGAGGCTGGCTTGTTTGGCAAGTCGACGCCCGAGATGCGGCCCGGCCGCGACGAGCCCGCGTGCGTGCTCAGCGTGTCAAATGGTCAGGGCATCGAATGGCACGTGGCGAAGGACTACACGCAGCTCAAGTCTCTGGATGTCGCGGTGCGTCAGCGCAGTGCGGCGGCTAAGACTCTGCCGCGCCTGCCTGACCGCGCCGCGTTTTCGTCGCTTGCACCATCAAAGGTTGATGCGCGCGTTGAGCGCCTTAACACTTACTTTGGCGCACTCCATCATGCGTCGGCCCATAACGATCCGATGTTTGCGACGTTCATAACGTCGCACGTGGCAGAGCTGCGTGACGACGTGACGAGTGGCTTCCTCCTCTCGCGCACGCGTTTTTCGGGCTGGAAGGCCAAATTTTACGTGCAGCTTGGCCCGCACTTGTATGTTCTGGACCGCCCCGGTGGCGAAATGCAGCAACACCTCGCGCTGCGTAGCGCCAAGGTAAAGCGCATCAAAGACACCGATGACGACTATCGCCATGCATTCTCCGTTACCGAACACAGCGATTACGCCGATGGCACTAAGCCAAGTACGCTCGTGCTGTGCGCCGACAGCAGCCAGACATTGCGTCGCTGGATTGCCAGCATGTCGCACCCTCCTGAGGCTCCGTCTATTGCGCCGACAGCCGTTGCCCCCTATAAGGTTTCGCCGACGCTCGGAGGCATTTCCTCGTCATTTGCGTCGTCGCGCTCGCTAGCTTCGATCGTCTCAAACTCTTCGGTGATCAGCTCGGCCGATGCGTCGGGGCTCATGCGTCATCCCTCGATTGCGATGTCCATTAACTCGCGGCGCGGCTCGGACGCGGCAGCTCTGCGCGGCAGCTCAAGTGGTGGCGGCCTTAATGGCCTGGCAATCTCCGGGCCGGCCCCTGCGAGCCCGCCCCGGAGCCCGACCTACCGCTCTGCTTCGAGCCTTGCGCGTGCGCCGCCGGCGGCGCTCGCCCTGTCTAAAGGCACTGCGCACCTTCCTCCGAAGGAGCCCCGGACACCTCATAGCTCGCACGGTCTCTCAGCTGCACCGTCTCTGTCGGCCCGCATGGCTGCGTCGCGGCACATGTCGTCGCCCAAGACGGCGTCGGCTGCTATGCTTGTGGGCTCGCCGTCTGACATGGCCTACCACAGCAGTAACAGCCCCGTCTCAGGTGGCAATGTCTTTGGTGCGCCTCTGCTGCGCGCGATCAACTACTCGAGCGCGATGCGCGACGGTGCCGAACTTCCCACGGTTGTGGTCGACTGTGTCGAGTATCTCACATGCAAGAACGCCGTATTCGAAGAAGGCATTTTCCGCCTCTCGGGCACTCAGTCGCTCGTCGATGAGCTTGAGCAAGTTTACGAGCAAGACAAGATGCAGAGTCTGCTCGAGCATAAGGCGGCCGACGTGAATGTGGTAGCAACACTGCTGAAACGCTACTTACGCTACCTGCCCGAATCCCTGATTGCAGGCACTGACGAGCAGGCTTGGCAGGATGCGCTGGCAGCGCCGCCAGCCGAACGCATCGCGCGGTTGCGCCGTGTTTTGGGACAGCTGCCGCTTGCGCAGTTCGACCTACTACACACTGTCGTGAGCCTGTTGGCACAGGTCGCGAAGCACGAAGATGCCAACAAGATGTCACTCCGCAACCTGTCGATTGTGTTCTCGCCGACGCTTCAGATCCCGGGGCCGCTGATTGCAGCGCTCATCGAGCACAGCACCGAGGTCTTTGCATGACGTGGAGTTGAGAGCGTATGGAAGAGCATCGCGCTGGCGCGAGCGAGACATCCAGATTTTTGACCAACGACTTACTTGTTTTCAAATCTGTAACGAGTTAACGAGCACAATAGATACACAATACACATGTATACATCATATATATAAGAACCCCCAGCTGTACTGGCGATGCCTACCTCCGGTAGACGCCGCTATTGTTGAAGCCTGGACGCGGGCCGGCCGCGACGGGGTGCTGCTGGTGGTGCGGCTGTTGCGGGTGGTGCTGCGGGTGGTGCTGTGGGAGGTGCGCGTGCTGCTGGTGCGCATGCTGCTGGTGCGCGAGACCCGGTTGGTGCGCGTGCTGCGCGGTGTGATGCTGTGGCTGTGGCGCGAGCGCATGCTGCTGAGGGACCCGGAAGCCGTAATGGAAGCCATCCTCGTCGGTCTTCTGGTCTTCGACTAGCCCGTAAATCATATTTTTGAGGGGCCGCATGTTATTTTCACCGAGCCCGCGCAAAATCTCGAAGAAGCACAGAGCTGACAGCCGCGAGTCCGCGCCCGCGGGAAAGAAGCCAGTGCCACGCGTCAGGCCAAAGTCCTGCGCGACTTCATGCAAATTGTTCTTGTCGCTCAGCTTGAACTGTTTGGTCAGTGTCTTGACATCCCATACCGAGGCAAAGTACAGCTTGAACACGTCCATATACTTGTCCATTTCAACAGGTAGCGTTTTATTGGCCATGAGTCCAAGCAAGAAGCCGAGGTCATACCCAGAGTGGAAAGAAACCCATGTCACGCGGTCGTTGAGCACCAGGCCCGACGACACGAGCAGCTCCGCGAACTGCAGGGGGTCGATCCCCTCCTGCTCGTGCTTGGCGAGCTCGAGCCCGCTCTGCCGCAGGATTTCGAGACCGTCTGCACTGCTCATATTCTCGTGTGCGTTAAATCGGAAATTAAACTGCCACGTCCCGGACGTGCCGGGCGGGACGTTGCCCACGGCATCTGTGATCGTGAGCCCGACCTGCACGACCCGCAGCAAGTCGACGTTGGCGCGAAGCGTCTGGTAATGATAGTCTGCTGTCGAGCGGAATGTGCCCATCGGCCGGGCGACGATGCCGGGGAACTTGACGTCCACGGCAACGTACCGGTACTGGTCGACGAGACGCCGGATCACAGCCATCTGCTGGCCAAGGTTCCACTGCCACACGTTGGCCGTGGTGCCGTCACCCTGGCTCGCGCCTGTCGGTGCAGGCGCGCCGTACCCGGGCGCTGGCGCCCCGTATACGTCCATACCTAATAGGCCCTCTCTGCAAGGATGCTGATGTCGCTGGCGGCGATGGGTGATGGGTGGTGTGTGGCTGACTGACTAAGGGTGGGCCGGCTCGTCGTGCGATAAGCTCTGGAGGGCGGAGGGTAAGCGGCTGTGAATGTGCAGCCCCGGCCCCCAGAGCCCGTGCCCAACTTTGAGCCAGAGCCTGTTCAAGAAGTTTGAGAAAGGAAACGGTCTAAAATAGGTGTTAGTGCAATAATAGCATTATGTACGCTCGGAATGCCGCGTTTAAGCGGTGCCTGAGGTGGTCTCGCCTGTGTGGCTGCGCGCCTGGAGCGACAGCTTGAGGTCCTTGGACACAGTGAGCACAAGCTGGACGTTGCCAGGGCCGCTTGTCGCAAGCTCGACCAGCGTCTTGCCGGCCTTGAGCACCAGCTTGCGCTCCTCATACTCCTCATCCTCGTCCTCGCTCCAGTCGCTCTCGTCGTCGTCACCGGCAGTCTTCTCCTTGGGCTCGGGTTTGATGGTCTCGGTGACGATCTCCTCATCGACCTCGACAATCCGTACCAGGGCCTTGGCGCCCTCGACACTCAAGGAGAACGACTTCTTGGCAGGCAGCAGCGTGTTTGCAGGAAGCACCTCCTGGACGCCGTCCGCCTCAACGACACCAATAGCCTTGGCCAAGTGAGGGCCGTTCACAACGACAGGCTGCATGCTCTCGGCGATTTCCTCAGCGTCGTAAGCGCCCAGGAGGTGGCCCTGAATCGCGGCGCCGCGGGGAATGAGCTCATCGGGGTAGATCGATTTCAGGTCGGTCGAAGGAGCGACAATGGTCAGATCCTTGCTCAGAGACTGCAGCTGAGAAGCAATCTTCGGCGTCCACGAGACTCCACCAACCAGCAGAACGTCGTCAATGTCAAGCAGGTCCAGATGCGCCTTGGCGACGAGCTTCTGCAGAAACTCGCCGAAGCGAGCAAACACGGGGCGCGCGATCAGCTCGTACTTCAGGCGGTTGATGTTGCCCGAGAAGTCAATGCCCTGAGTGACGCTCTCGATGCCCCACGACGCCGAAGTCGAGTTGCTGAGCGTCTTGCGCAGCTGCTCGGCCTCGAGGGTCAGCTTGGCCACCGCGCGCTCATCCTCGAGCGGGTCGACCTTGTGCTCCTTCTGGAACTCCTTGGCAAGGTGTGCAACGAGCGCCTCATCGAGCAGGCGGCCGCCAAGTTCGGGGTCGTGCAAGGTGGCCAGGATCGTGAAGATACCTCCATTGTAGGCAATCAGCGCACCGTCCGAGCGCGTGCCGCCAAAGTCAACGACCGCGTACAGCTTGTCATCGAGCGCGCACTCAGTACGCGACACGTGCGCCAGCAGGGCCGCAGTGGGCTCGTTGATAACCTGAAGCACCGGCAGCTTCGCCTCGGCGGCAAGGCCCGAGATCAGCTTGCGCTGGGCCTCGTCAAAGTCGCTGGGAACGGTCAGCACGACACCGTCCACGGGCTTACCGATGTAGTCGGCCGCAGCCTCGCCGAGCTTGACGAACTGGCGCACAACGATCTCATCAACCGAAACGAACTTAATCTCGCCCTCAGCGGCGCCGGGGAGGTTGAAGCCGACCTTGCCGCCTTGCTCAACGGGGTGCGCGCTCTTGTGTGCAGCAGTCGGGTCGATCTGCGCAAAGGGCTTGCCGAGAAAGTCGCGGAAAAAGGCGACCGTTGACCTGGCGTTGCGCACGAGCTGCTGCTTGGCCTGCAGACCGTGCAACTCGTCGCCGTGCACGTACGACAGCATCGACGGAATCGCGCGGTCGCCATCGGGGTTCGCAATCACCTCGAGCCGGTCATCCTTGTAGTAGGCAATCGACGATGAGGTGTTGCCAAACGACAAACCGATGATGGTTGACATTGTCTGTGTATGGGTGGGGTGGATGGAGAAGCTTTGGTTGTTGCCTAAAATTTCAGCTTACCAACGCTAGGCGAAAGCTTGGCGGTGCTCCGCACCATGTGCGGGTACGTGACACTGACACACTCCCAACACACGCTGCCCCACGTAACGCCCTCCCGCCCATGGAGGTGAGCGCCAGTGTCAAGAAGCAGCCAGGGAAGTTGGCCCTTGACGGGAACGAGTTGATATGGCGTCCAAACTCAGGCTCGGCCACAGCCATTGACCTGGTTAAGGTAACAGGAATGAAGGCGACGCCGCCCACGGCCGCCACGGCCCGCATCCTTCTACTTGGGCCAGAAAATGCTACATTGCTCAAAGTCGACTTTGCTGCCCGTGATATTCTGGACCGGGCCCGTGATACAATTCAGAATGCAATCCAGGCGGTGCGAGCTGCACAGGAGGCCGCTGCTGTGGCACCGCCAGCGCCCGAGACTTCTGCAGGTGCGGTAGGCGATGGTACCCCCAAAAGTGAAACTCCTGAAACCGAGGCAGGCGCGAAGCCGGTAGTCGCAAAGAAGCCAAAGGTAAAGAAGGCTGCGGCATCGCTTGACCCCGCAAAGCTTCTAACAAATATTGAGCTACAGCGCCAGGTATTGAAGAGCGATGACGAGCTGCGTATAACCTTTCAGAATACGGTAATCTCTGGCTCGCTATCGAATGAGCAGTTCTGGTCAATGCGCCTCGATACACTGATGACTGCTGCCCAGACCGCTGCGCAAGCACGTGGCGCTTACAATGTATTGAGCACTATCAGGCCAACCACGGGTAGTGACAACAAAATCAACCTCTCGCTGACTCGCGATAAGATCATCGATATTTTCGACCAATACCCCATTGTACGCAAGGCGTACAATGATAACGTGCCCAAACTCAGTGAGGGCGAGTTCTGGCAGCGATTTTTCATGTCACGCTTATATCTGACGCTCCGGGGCGAGAAGATCTCCAACAATCATCCAATCGACGGAGTCATCGACAAGTACATTGGGATTCTTGAGGAGAGCCGTAAGCGGCGCAAGACATCCACAGAAGCCTATGTGCCCTTGTTTTTGGACGTTGAAGGTAACGAGGAAGATGTTCCTGGTGTGCGCGGTAACGGCCCAGATATAACTATGAAACTCGGCGTCGCATCAGATTCTTCGGGCCTTTCGCTCATCCGGTCAATGAATGGCCTGAGCCAGCGGCTGTTGCGTGGGCGAGGACCCTCGGGTGCGGCACCCGCCAAAACACCATCAACGGCTCGCCAAGACCACGATCTTGAGGAGCAGATCACTTTGCGAGATCTTGAGCCCGAAGTGCACAAAGGTCACGAGCTTGATTTGCGTATGGCAGCCGCACACATTACTGCAGGTGCGCTCACCGATTCCGCGGACCCTGCTGAGCTTGCGCGGCTACGCAGCTCTCTAGAGGGCCAGCTTGAGGATCAGATTGACCTAAGCATCGTCACCGAAATGGATTCGCAGGTGTTGGATGCGGCGCGACAACAGGTGACGGAGCTACTCGAGCAGCAGGCCAGTGAATCGCAAACTGTAACAGAGAGGCTCGTGAACATGGATCAAATACACATTGTACACGCGACGACGCAGGAGTTTTTGCGCCACTTCTGGGCGGCGCGCACGCATGATAAACCCGTGGAGCCGTTGCTGGACGGTCTCCGGAACAGTTTGCTACGCGTTGACGCAGCCGTGAACGACGCGGGTCCTCACGCTGAGAAGGCACGCGCTGCACTAAGCACGGTCGTCGAATCAGTTAAACGTGCTCTCAAGGCTGCTGAACAGCAAGTAGGCGCCTTCGTGTAAGCATTCTATTTATTTTTGAGCATCTATTTATCTGTAGCCGCTGCAACCCCCATCTTGGTGTTCAGCGCGACGCGCCGCAGCGCAACCACCAAGGCAAGGCTCAAATCGTTTTGCACGTTCTGCAGATAATGGAGGAACATGCCTGAGATCCGATCGTGCACATTCGGTGGCAGCTCGCCTTCCAGGTGCAGGCATAAGGATACGAAGAGCCAGGCCGGTGCCTCTTGATAAATAAGAAGATCGAGAATTTGAGGCAGCGCCTCGTTATGAAGGGCAATTCTGGCGAAAGTGATGGCCAAAACCGTTCTCTCATCGATTGTTGTGCTATCTGCGGCAATGGCCTCGTTAGTGGCAGCGCCCACACGGCTGATCATCGCAGCAATAATCTTGACATAGAGTGCCGTCGGCAGGTATGCAGCGAGATAATACACGGCGTCACACAGAAGCGCTAGGTACCCCCCTCGTGTCAGCGAAGACTCTACAAGACTGCTCATCACAGCCTCTTGTAGCATGTACTCTACGATGCTCACGATAGCACCAGCCTCGGGGCCCCTGGGAAGGGTACGTATGATGGTCCGAACTTGAAACAACGACAAGCTGGTGAGCACAAGGTCGCCACAAAGGTCGATGGGCTGGTTGTTTCTAGCCGATAGCTCTGACTCTGCGGCAGACAATGCAAGGGCCATGTCCGTATCTGGGTGTGCGTTTGGGCTCAGGCAAAACGTGAAATTGTTTGCCGCGCAAAGTTTCGGGGGATCGCCGTAACGAGGAGGTGACGGCACAACGAACTCGAATGACGAGGCGGAGTTCACGCTATTTGAGTCACAAGTGTAATCTCCTCTAGCATAGCTCTGCACTGTTGAGACACTGAGGGGCGAACACGAAGCCGCGTTTCCCGATGACCGGGGCCGCGCGCTCGCAGCCAGAACCCGCGACAGTGGTGCGTCCAGCTCGCGGAGAATTGCTGCCAGCACATCTAAAATCGGCTCTGAACCACGGTATGGTGGTACTAACGAAACTGGGTCCAAGTCAATTGCGCGCACGCTCGTGCGCGTCATTGCCCACATGGCGCGTTTTCGCGCCGGTGTCGTGAGGGCCGAGCTACCAATTTTGCGCGCAGCGCTGAGCGCAGGCTCAAGCGAAAAGAGCTCAGATAGTCCCGAACGCAGTTTTATATGAAATCCGCGGCGCACCAGGCCGCAAAGAACGGCTATTCCCACGACCCATAGCCATGTCGGCGCCGACATGAGGATGCACGATGCAGGTGCATGTCCCTGCAGGTATTTGGCGAGGCCTGTTCATATTGCACCGGTGCTTCGAAACTAAAGAGTGCTGATAGATATAAGCAACGAAAACCAAAAAGAGACGCTTAGCAGTAGAGTGAGCGCAAGGTGCCTGTGACGGCTTCTTATGTCTGTATTGTCTGCCTGCTAGGGGCCATTCACCCGCAGCTTGCTCACTCACTAACCTCAGGCGACCTAAGCCACGTGATCGCGGGCAGTCGGGGCTGACAGCTGCAGCTTCGTGACCTTGTATCGCTTGGCAACCTCTAACTTAGGGTAGGGCTAGGAAGATAGATAGGGCGCCGTTCGGGGCTGCAAAGGAATGGCCCGCAAGGATGCCCGACTCCTGAAAACCCATAAATGTGAGCAGCCGGATGCATATTTGCAATATCTGCCATCACATGTTGATTAATCGTGCTCTGTGCGCCTTTTCCGGGGTCCTGCCTAGTCTTGCTGCGAGAAGCCCCTGGAAGTCAGCGACCCCATTACCAGGGTCTGAAATTTGTCAGGAGTGGGAAGTTGCCGTCGTCACTCCATGTCAAACCAGGTGGGGCAGCTGTACCAGAGTGTGATCGATGGTGTTGTCCGCGAGGCCCGCGTAGACTTTGAGGACATGGGCGAGTCGGAGTCGATGCTACTCGATCTCCAGCGCGAGTGGCAGAGCCGGCTGTCGTCTATGCGCGTGGCCGACCGCATGCCATGGGACCCTGAAGACAAGAGCTTCACCTCGCATGCCGGAGGCCTAGGTAACGGATTCTACGGCTACGATATCAGTATTCCCCTACTCTCTGGTCCTACGGGCCCGATGCCTCCCACACCCAGCAGCCTTGCAGGAGTAGTAGGTTCTGGCGCTGCGGGAGCTGGAGCGAGCTACGCTAAGGACGAGGCCGGCTACAGTCTGCCGGCTTCGCTCTCAGGGGCAGCACATGCCAATTCGCACGGCGCGGGCGCCAGTGCGAATACTGGTGGTCTGGAAGTACCTGGCGACGTGAACAGCGGCCTCGAGCACAGTGGCCTTGTACTGCCGCAACTGCCGCAGACGGACGGCGTTGCTACCGACGTCAAGGACCTAAGGGGCAACACAGAGCGCGACGCACCACTCGAGATCCGCGAGGCCGACTTGCGGGCGGTTCTCCAGGAGGTGATGAACACACATAGCGAGACGCCTACGGCGCGGCCAACCAAGGTTGAGCGCATCCCTCAGGTAGACGGTGCAAACGATGAAACGGTAGGCTCGGACCTCGATGACTCTGAGGATGAGCTGAACTCTGACAACGATGATGAAGACGCGGACCAGGGCATGATCATGCTTTGCCTGTACGACAAGGTCCAGCGCGTGAAGAACAAGTGGAAGTACGTGCTCAAGGACGGTGTTGCCAACATTAATGGCCGCGACTATGTCTTCGCCAAAGCAACTGGTGAGTCTGAGTGGTGAACAGAGTCCGTAACGGGAGCGCGGCCCCTCAGCCGATTATACCTCTCAGCTAATTCCCGAGGTTACTTCCCTCCCCGGCACGTTGCACGTCCTATCCAAAACAAAAAAATTATATATATTCTTGTTATAGGTTTGACTTTGGTGGAAATAATGTGAGCAGACCGCTGCGCGCGCCCGAGAGACGCATCTGGGTGAGGTGGTGCCGACACCGGCGGCGACACCGCTGGCGTGGCTTACGCTGCGGCCACGCGGCCTCCCACGGACCCACCCAACTGCCGCGATGGACTCGTTTGCTGGTCTCGGGTCGGCCCGCACAAAGCGTGCGGAGCAGATGTCTCTGGCGGAGCGCCGCAAGGCGGCGGAGGCGTCCGCGCAGGCCGCCAAAAAGAGCCAGGCCGACGCGTGGGCCGGGCTCGACCTGCTGGCCCAGGGCGGCATGACCGGCCTCGGGCGCCCGCAGCCGGCTGCTAGCGCGAACGCGGGCGCCGCCACGTGGTCGGCGCCGCCCTCGGCAACAGGTTCCGGCAGCAGCTCGCGTACCAACACGCCAAGCGCGCAGCCGAGCGCGCAGCCATCGCTGCTTGACGAGTTCGACGTGTTCCAGACCGCCCCGGCGGCGAGCCAGCCTGCCAAGGCCGCACCTGCGCGCGCGCAGGCTCCGGCCGATGACGACGACGACTTTCTTGCTGCGTTCAACGCGCCGCGGCCTGAGCCCGTACGCGCGCAGCCGCGCGCGCCGCTGCCGGCGCAGCGCACGTCCCAGCCGGCGTCGGGCGGCGCCTCGCGGGAAGGCTCGGCGCGCGCCAGTCCGGCCCCGCGCAGCGACACCGGCAATGACCGCGCGGTTGCGCAGCTTGTGGATATGGGCTTCGAGGCCTCAGATGCGCAGCGCGGCCTCGCCGCCATGAACGGGCAGGTCTCGGGCGCGATCAACTGGCTGATGGCCGAAGCGCAGGGCAAGCCGCTGCCCAAACCAAAGGGCTCGCGCAGTGGCGCCGGCGCCGGCGTCGGCGCTGATTTCGGCAACTTTGACGATCTGTCCGCGGCGGCGACCGAGATCGGCGCCTCCATGTTCGCCACGGCGTCGAGCCTGTGGTCCAAGGGCCGCAAGCAGTTCGCCAAGGCCGTCGAGCAGTACAACACTAGTAGCTCCGGCGGCGGCGGCGCCGGCCCCGGTGGCTCCAGCGGCCAGCCTGCGTGGATGCAGAACCAGCGCAAGTACGAGGAGCGCACCCGGTCCGTCGAGGCGGAGCGCCGGCAAAAGTGGGACGAGTTCCGGCGGCAGCAGGCAGAGGGGGGCGCGCGCGAACTCGAAGAGCCGTCATTGCCCTCGCGCCCGCGCGCCCGCGCCTCGGAGCCCGAACCGGAGATTGCGAGCCGCCCGCGTAGCGCGCAGAGCGCTCAGAGCGCACAGAGCGCGCAGAGCGCGCAAAATGGGCAGAGCAACCCGGCGCGCGGGTCGCGTGCGCAGCAGTTCCGTGACCGCCAGGCGGCGCGGGCCAGCGGCGCCGGGACGCCTGCTTCGGTCGGCTCGCCCGCCCCGGGCGCTGCGAGCCCCGCGTCGAGCCCGGCGCCGACGGCCGAGCCCGAGGTCGACCTGCTCGGCATGTCGGCTGCCTCGTCGGGCCCCGAAATCAGCGTCACCCAGCGCGACATGGCGTCCGCGGCGCGCGCGTCCGGTAACGAGGCGTTCAAACGCGGCGACTACGAGCGTGCGGCCGCCGCGTTCGCGTCTGCGCTGGAGTCGATTCCCAAGGGACACAATCTGCGGGCCATTGTGCTTTCGAACCGCGCGGCGTGCCTTATCAAGGTAGGCGATGCGCGCGGCGCCGTCGATGACACCGCGGAGGCTCTCGCGATTCTGCCCAAGACCGTCAGCAAGGATAGCACTGTGCGCCTCGAGGACTCGGTGCTGCTTGTCGACCTATGGTCCAAGCTCGTGACCCGCCGCGGGCAGGCATTCGAGAACCTCGAGCGGTACGAGGACGCGCTCGTGCACTGGAAACTGCTGCTCGACAACGGCCACGCGAATCCAACAGTGCTTGACGCAAAACGCCGTGCTGTCAAGGTGCTGAACCCAGATGCTGCCAAGACACCTGCCGCATCTGGTAGTGGCGCTACGGCGGCGCCCAAAAGCAAGCGCCGCGGGTGGGGAACCCAGGGCGCGCAGCCCGAGTCTGCCGCGGGCCGCGCTGCGCTACAAAAGGTCAAGGACGAACACAAAAAACAAGCGCGTGATGAGGCAGAGCGCGACGCCCTGCGCGATGCTGTGGAGCAACGCATAACCGCGTGGAAGCGCGGCAAGGAGGACAACCTGCGCGCACTCCTCGCGACATTGCAGGACGTGCTTTGGGCCGACGCGAACTGGACGCCTGTGTCCCTGCCGGACCTCGTGACACCGAAGAAGGTGCGCGTCACTTACATGAAGGCAGCTGCGCGCACGCATCCGGATAAAGTCCCGGGCTCGGCGCCGACCGAGCTTAAGATGATTGCATCGGGTGTCTTCATTATTATCCAAAAGGCGTGGGACGAGTTCCGCGAGGCCAACGGCTTATGATCACGATCGGCAGGTCAAAAATGCATGCATGCTACACGTAATTTATGTCATTAGAATTAAAAATGGTGGGAGTGTTTTTTTTTTCGTGTTGTATCACAAGCGTCCAGCTCGCTGCTTAGCACCAGAATGACTCGATCCGGTAGAGCAGGCTGGCGCGCTTCTTTTCCTCGTGCCGCTTATTTTCCTCGTGCACGAGCTCCAAGTCATGTTGCACGAGGCTTGATTCGATGGGTAGATCAGCATTGGTAACGAACTTACTACGCGTGATGAGTTTGTGGCCCACGAACAGCACCAGGGTAAACGGCACAGAGAGCCAGTTTTGAAAAAAGGCCTCAGCCGAGGCTTTGGTAGCCCCAAGTGGGTAGAGACCTGTCCAGAACTGGAATGCAATGATTAGAACGATGAGCCCGGCGCCAACTACAGAGCCGAAGATGCCGAGAGGGCTTTTGTACAGGAGCGTGTCGAGCGGGATCTCCCGAGCGCGCATGGCTAGCCGGTGCCGAATGTGAATAACGCAGATGCTGAACCATAGGAACAGGAAAGACAAGGAGACAAACGCGTAAAGCCAGTTGAACACATTTCCATACTTCTTGTACCCAGCCAAGAAGCAGAGCCAGCCCATGATCAGTGTCACCAGCAACGCGACAAGTGGCCGCCCATTGCGATCGATGTACCCCAACAGCTTGGGTGCATGGCCCTCGTGAGCCAGCGAGATCAGTATCTGTGGGCCCGCGAACGCCGCGGCGTTGGCAACGGACAGCACAGACAACATTATAACCGCATTGAACACGCTAGGAAGTGCGCGGACGCCTGAGCTCTTGATCGCAATCACGAATGGCGATGCGGAGCCGTTGCTCGCTGTGCCCAGGCTAGGGTGGGTATAGGGCACAAGGCAACCGATGACAATAATCGACACAAAAAAAAAGATTGAAATGCGCCAGAAAATCTGCTTGATGGCCGACGGGAAAGTCCTATGCGGATTCGGCGTGCGCGCAGCAGCCAATCCCACGACCTCGGTGCCACCGTATGCGAACGCGCTATTGATGAACGCGATTACGACGCCCTTGAAGCCGTTTGCGAACGCGCCAGGGTCGTGGAAATAGTGGCCACCAAAGTACTTGCCCGAAGGGCTGCCTCCAGCAGTCACCACGATGCTGAAAATGATGAAGGCCACCGTAGCAACTACTTTGATGGACGATAAGACAAATTCAACCTCGCCGTAGCCGCGCACACCGAATAAACTCAGAAACACAATGAGTGCGTAGAATAACGAGACCCAGGCAACGGGGTTCACCCTAGCGGCGGGATTGGAGTCAGTATCCCAATAGCCGATCACCATGGCGGCGGCAATGAGCTCTAGCGGCATCATCACGAGCCAGCATGCTGCATAAGCCCAAGAGGTTGCAAACCCCCATGACGGGTCAATAAAGGTGGTCACAAAATTAGTGAACGCAGGGGCTTTGTAGCGCACTGTCACTTCCCCCAACGCGAAAATGAAGCAAACCACGACAATCGCCATAATACCGAACCCCAAGATCAAACCCGCAGGACCGCCGGCCTTCAAGCCGTTACCTGACCCAATGAAAAGGCCCGTGCCAACGCAACCGGCCATACTAGCAACCACAGCGTGTCGCTTGGATAGCCTGGCTTTTTTGGTGCGTAACTCAAAAGTTTTTGATGCGATCTCAGCCTCAGTCATACCTGTTGTGTCAAATGTGATCTCTGCGGGTTTGAAGCTATCCGCGAAGCGGCCGAACACGCCCCGACGCGAAACATCCGTCAAGGAGCGCTTATCTACTATAGATGGCGGCGAAGCGCTCGAGGATAGTTGATCCTTTTCCGGATCAGCGTTGTATCCCATGCCTATTGTAGATGTAAGGTCCGGAGTCACCACAACGTAGTCATAAGCGGCAAAACCCGGTCACGTGATTGAAATTTCTCGTGGGGATTGGGGCGCCATATGCAGCCAAGGCGCCCGGACCTGCGTCAAGTGACTCTTTGAAAACTGTGGCAACTCGAAGTCTGTGCAGACCCAAGAGCCAGGCTATGCACGGCATTGGTAGCCTCCAGATTGTGCGAGGCTACTGTGTTTCCACATTCAAATGACCCAAGTTCCCTAGTTCCTCCAGCATCATCTGCCCGTGGTGCCGAAAGTGGGTGTTGTCTGCCACTGTGCCCAACCCGCCGCTGACTGCAGGCCTCCTCGTCCAAAGGACCACCTTTTCCCGCAGCCGACAGATTCACACGACGTCCTTTGTAGAGCAGAAAGCTTGACAGTTGACCTCTATTCGTTTTGTGAGTATGGAGCTCGCTAGCTGTTAGCTCGCCGTTGTACGGTGCCTCAACTTGGCTTTTGAGACCGTTAGGTCACGCGGTATCACGTTCACCACCCTTGCCCCGCTTTTGGACTCTCAGATATAAGCCCACAGGATGGGGACTAGGCAAATGCTGCGTAGACTTAGCTCAATGGCGTTGCCACGGACGTCCTCGCACGTCGCAGGTCAGAAGAAGGATGTGTGGAGCCTTATTAACGAGGCCGCCGCTGCCGTGGAGAAAGAGTCTGGCCGTCCGGTCGTGAACCTCGGCCAAGGCTTCTTCTCGTACTCTCCTCCTCAGTTTGCCATTGACGCGGCTTCCAGAGCGCTTAAGGAGACAGCTCTCAACCAGTATGCGCCTACGCGTGGCCGTCCGGAGCTCATTAAATCCATCGCTGCCAGCTACTCGCCTTACTTTGGTCGCAAGCTTGGCCCCGAGAATGTAGTAGTGACGGCCGGCGCTAACGAGGGTATGCTTTCGGCCTGCCTCGCATTCCTGAACCCAGGTGATGAGGCAATCGTGATCGAGCCGTTTTTCGACCAGTACTTGTCCAACATCAAGATTCCGGGTGGAAAACCTGTCTTTGTACCCCTCAATCCACCCGCTGCCGGCGCGACTCAGACACTTTCTGCCAATGAATGGAAAATTGACTTCGAAGCTCTCGAGAAGGCCGTGACGGACCGCACACGCGTCATTATTATCAACTCGCCACACAATCCGGTTGGAAAGGTCTTCAACAAGGAGGAACTCCTTCGCGTCGGTGATATTGCCATCAAGCACAATCTTCTCATTCTGTCTGATGAAGTATACGACCGTCTGCACTACTCTGAATTTACGCGGATCGCTACTCTCTCAGAGGAACTTTACAACCGTACACTGACTGTGGGCTCTGCGGGCAAGATGTTCGCGGCCACGGGTTGGCGAGTAGGGTGGCTCGTCGGCCCTCCTCATCTGATTAACGCCGCGGCTGCGGCTAACACCCGCATTGTTTTCTGCGCAAACTCACCACTCCAGCATGCTGTAGCTGATGCGCTTGATCAGGCCCAGACAAATGGCTTTTTCGAAGAGACGATCAATGACTTTACCAAGCGCTACGAACGCTTCACCAAGGTATTTGAGGAAATCGGCCTGCCCTACACGCGTGCCGAGGGTGGCTATTTCCTGCTTGTCAACTTCAGTAAGGTGAAGATTCCCGCCGACTTTGTTGTTCCTGAGGACCTGCACGGCCGCGCGCGGGACTTCCACCTCGCATACTGGCTTATCAAGGAGTTTGGCGTCGTGTCCATTCCTCCCACAGAATTTACGACGGAGGAGGCGGCGCCACGGTTTGAAGACTACCTGCGGTTTGCGGTCTGCAAAACTGACGCGCAGCTCGACGAGGCGGTTGAGCGCCTGCGGGGTCTCACCAAATTCATCGCTAAATAGAAAACGGTACTAAACGCCACTAATTAAGGTCGCAACTTGTTGGTCTAAGAAATACTACAGATATTTTATCTTGCTCCATGCAATCTCAATCCCTTTATAGCAAGGTCTGTCCCAGCGCCGAGCGAATGAGCGCGATGCCTGCGTTCAAAGTCTCTTTCACGTTAGCCTCGTTTTCGCCGAGGTGAGGGTTTGTTTCTACGAGGTCCATAGACACAAGCTGACCGGTCTCAGCCACGGCTTCGCAGATGTAGCAGCCCTCGCGCCAGGTCAAGCCACCACGCACGGGCGTGCCCGTGCTAGGGGCGAAAAACGGGTCGAGGGCATCCACGTCGAAACTCAGATGAATCGGGCGCTTGTTTCCCGGGTTCACTTTCTCGAGAGCCATCTCAACGACCTTGCCAATACCGTACTTGTCAACCTCGTGCATTGAGAACGCGGTGATGCCCTGCTCGCGGATGACCTGTTTCTCAAACTCGTCAACGTCGCGTAGACCAATGTAGGCCAGACGGCTGAAGTCGAGCGAGCCACGAGGAATCCATGAGAACACGTCCTCCTTGGGTGCCAGCTTATCGACGCCGTCAATGCCCGTGGCAAAGGCAACAGGGCATCCGTGAATGTTGCCCGACTCGGTGCGGGCCGCCGAGTTCAGATCCGCGTGCGCGTCAATCCACAATACGACAGCATCAGGGTGCTGCGCAAGCGCGCCAGTGACAGTGCTCATGCCAATAGAGTGGTCGCCACCGAGGGTAAGCACAAAGCTGTTAGCCGCGGCCGCGCGAAACTCGTCAAAAATGTGGTGGCATGCTCCGGCGACGTAACGGGGACGGCGCATATTGAGGATGCGCGCGTCATCCTCCTCGGAGATGTGTTGGAATTCGAGGTGATTCCAGGTGGGCTCCCATCCAAGTGCGCGAAGCTCGTCGCCGAGGCCAGCAGCCTCAAACATTTTCGGCGCCTCGTCGACGCCCGACTTGCCCTGGCCGCCGGCGAAGGGCACACCGAGAACGGTAAGTTTCTTTCCTGCGCTGATCGTGTTGGTCATTTGGAGGTGTGGGGTTTGTCCGTGTAGGAAAGAGGGGAGACCCCGCAAGGGGGGCCCGCCTCAAGTCAATCCCGCGCCGACAGCAGCCGACAGCCGTTAAGTGCAGGCGCTGGCGATGTCATCGCGTAAGCGTTCCTAAGTGCAGGTAACGCCGGCAAAATAGATAAGCCTGCCTGCGCCCGTTCTTACAATAGTTGATGATCTGGGGAACTTATATGAAATGAATGAGTTTGTTTCAAACGCCATGCCTTTAGTTTTTTCTAGCAAGCAATTACATGGTCCGTTAGCTACAAGACTTGCGGTCTGAACAGTGGATGAGTGTGTCACATGTGGAGACCAAGGTAAGGGCAGCCCTACACACCGTGGTGGGACTTTTATGCTAGGCCACAGAGCCACAACGACGTGCGCGTCAGGTAAGCGTGCTTGCCTGGCCGTGTACTGTCGTCGTTCAGAAAGATGGGCGAACCGAGCAGCTAGCGCCGTTCAATCGCCGACTCACATAGAGAAGACCGAGATGCCAGGCTGTTGTATAAAACCAGGCTTACTATTCCGTAATTCATAAATTAATCAACTATGAGCATCTTCTGTGGAGTGTAAGGTTCACCAGCCCTCGCAGTTTCAACACGGCTCACTTGCAATACGTGACGCGACAACACAACGAAAGGCACTAAGACAACCTGATTCCTCTCCCCATAGCCTGACACTTGTTCTCTCAGTAGGAAATAGTGAGAGACAAGCAACACGTAAGTGCTTTGGGGTACTGCACAAAGAAAAATTAACTGCGCGGGCGGGTTATATGTTTCTGCTTAGATCAGCATGTAGTCATCTCGTAAACGGCCCTTCTGTAGTCAGTCCCGTTCTAGGGCGGACGCACGCGCGCCCGCGCAGGCCAAGGTATGGGCTGGGCACGTCCGGCGCTCCCAGGTCACGGGTACGGCAGCTCGCAGGCTTCCACCGAACATACCCTTGCGGCATGTCGCGTCGAACCAAGCACATTCAATTGTCGCTCCAGGAGCTCGTGCTGAGCGATGGCGAGGATGACTCGTCTTCCGCAAGCACCTGGGCCGGGAGCGCCGAAGCTGGACCTCCAAGGGGCCGTCGCGGCTCCCACCGCCGCGCCGGCGGGCATCACGCGCCACCGTTGACCAGCGCAGACTACATCAACATGACGTGCCGGTTCGTGGTCCACCCGGATACTCCCGCGATCGTGGCGACGCGGCCTGATAGGCATTTGCCGAGCGAGGCAGTTCTCCGCGTACTGGCGCCCGTCGCCGAGTGTCCAATCTGTCTCGAGCCGGCCACGATTCCGCGCATGATTCGCTGCGGACACATCATGTGCCTTGTCTGCCTCCAGCGCTTCTTCCGCCATGCTGAAGAGCACTTGTGCCCACTCTGCACGCGCCATGTGCCCAAAGCGACGACGCCTGTGTCGTTCCTAGACAGCGACGAAAGGTTCCTGCCGCAGGCAGGCCACGAGGTTGTGCTCAAGCTCATGAGGAAACCCCGGCAGGGGCTGCCGATACCGGTCAGTGAAGCCGAAGAGCTTGAGAGGAACGGCACTACGGTGGACACCGCTCGCTTCCCACCCCCGTCTGCGTCCCTCTATGCTCGTATCATGGCCGGCGATGCGAGTTACATCAAAAAAGAAGGCCACGAAGAATTGCGGCTATTGCAAAAGGCACGGCGTGCTGAAGATGAGCTCACCGGTGATACTGATGGCTACGACGCGGCCACTGCCGAGATTCGAGCCACCATCGACGCAGGACTCCCACAGCTTCCGCCCGACACCTTCAAGTCACTTGTGCCTGTTGATGACCCACTGAGTAGAAAGCGCGACAAGGACGCCCCTGCATCCGGTGGCTCTCAGGCGCCATTTTACTTTTACCAGACAGGCTTCGATAGCCCGACGATATTTATACTCCAGCAGCTGGACATTTCCGTCCTGAAATCTGCTTTCGGAGACTATGACAGCTTCCCTGCCTCTCTCGTTGTCAGAGTCGACAATATACTGCATGCCACAATGGATGAGCACGCCCGGCGTCGCTACAAGTATCTGGCGCATGTGCCTCTCCACAGTACACTCGCCTTGTTAGAATGCGACTGGCGAGGCGTCATTCCTGAAGACACTATCAAAACGTTTGGTGCTCAGCTCCGTGATCGGAGACGTAAGAAACGTGACAAAGACCGGCGCGACGAGAAGCGCCGAGTGGAAGCTCAGAAGGTCAGCGACGCCATGATGCGAGCCGACGTTTTGGAAGCGGCACCTATCCCGAGGTCGCCGCCGGTTAATATGAACAACCTTCCTGTTCTCGGTGACAAGCCGCGCGTAGCCCCGAAAGCCCCGAAATGGGATACCGGGCGCGCCGACCGAGAGGAATTTGACGAACTTTTGCGTAACGCGCATGTAACGAAGAAGGGACGCAAGCGTATTGTTCTCCTGTAATTCACGAATGATAATCACTGTACGCATCCAATGCTGCATTCATAAAACCTATTTATCTCTAACCACACTTTTTGCATCTTTATATTTCACGCAATGGTAGTCCTCATAGGCCTTTATGCTCATTCCTTCGGTTAACAGTGTCAAAGTGGTCGTAAAGTACACGCCTAGGCATTATCAGCTTGTTTGCTCTCAAGCTCCGCGACGCGCTCAGTTAGCTTCGAAACAAGCGCAGTCAGGTGGCTGACTTGATCGTTCAGCGCCGCAAGCTTGCCAATCGACGTTTTGGCGGGCGACGCAGTCGAGCCGGTCGAGCTAGGCGCCGGCGTGAGCTCCTTGTCGCCAGCAGCTTCTTCAGACGATTGCTCCTTCTTGATCTCACCGAGTTTAGCCGAGACGTTCTCAACGGCACGCTTGCTGTCGATAGCGTCGGCCCCCTTCTCCTTCTGCGCGGGTGTTGACTCGCCGCTCTTGTCCTTCAGCCCAGACGCAGGAATTGCAGCGGTCTCAATAACAACCGACTCAGGGCCCTTGTCAGAGACGTCATTATTCGCGGCGTCAGCCTTCGTAGCACTGTCTTCGGCAGCGATGCCCTTGAACACACCCGCATCGGGCTTGGCCGCGGCATCAGGACTGGGGCTACGAACTTCAGCACCTTTGGCCTCCGCTTTGACCTTCTTGACGACTTCAGCGTCAATTTTCTTGCCCTTCTCAGCTTCCTCGTCGTCCCACGAGCTAGCATCCGATGTTTTCTCTTCCGGCTTGTCGGACTCACTGTCCTTGGCCTTGCTCAGGAAGTTTTGCACGTTGTTCGATTTGAAAACATCGCCGGCATCCTGCTTGGACGCCTTATCAAGGGCGTGGACTTCCTTAGTCGAGGTGACCTCGGATTTCTCCTGAGCCTTGGGCTCGGGCGCCTTCGCGCTCGTATCCTTGGGCGAAGGTGCGTCTTTCGGTGACTCGCTCCTGACAGGCTCGGCCTTTTTGGTCTCAGTGGTGGTTCCATTGCTAATGCTGTTGCCTGAGGAGGTCGCGGGCTTAGCAGCGACGTCCTTACCATCGTAGATATCGCGCCACTGTACAACTAGGGGCAGCGAGGTCTTGCCCTCCACGAACTGCTGCGCAGTGAGAGCAGGCTTGTCTGCAAGCGCGGTCGTGTAAATGTCGCTAAGGAAGCCCTCGGTCTTGCGCGGAATCAAGAACGGGATGGGCTCAACAAACGTCTCGTGGACCTTGTAGCAGCGCGCAACCTCGTGGTTGCGCACGTCGAGCGTGACATCCGGCGCAAATGCTAGACCGCGCTGCGGCGCCGTTGACTGGTAGGCAAACAGCTCGTGCAACGCGTCGCCAGCGAACTCGTAATAGACGATGGTGCCGTCGCCGCGGCCACCAAGGTAAAGAATAGACGTGCTGATATCGAAAAATGGCATGATAACGCCTGAGCTCTGATCAAGTGTTTTGAAGCCATTAATGGGGCCCTTGGCCAGGTCCGTGGTGTCCCAAATGGCGAGCTGGCGGTCGCTCAAGCGCGAAAATCCTGTTGTCAACACGCGGTTGCGGTCTCCAAGCCACACAACACGGGACGACTTGGAGCCAGTGTGGGCCGCGCCCTCAGACAGCACCTTCTCGGCTCGCACGTCCCAAACGCGAATCTTCTTGTCGCGCGAGACGGACACGATCTGCGTACCATCGTAATTCCACGCAAACGACATAATGGCATCGGGGTGCTTGAGACTGTACAGAACCTCACCGGCCTTGACGTCCCAGATCTTGATAGTCGTGTCAAGCGAGCTTGAGGCCAGAACGCCGTCGGCAACAGGGCTAAAGTGCACGTGGCCGACCTTTTTCTCGTGGCCCTCGAGAAAACGCACGGGCGCCACATCGGCAACATCATCG
This sequence comes from Wickerhamiella kazuoi, assembly GCA_030555755.1. NCBI lineage: Eukaryota > Fungi > Ascomycota > Dipodascomycetes > Dipodascales > Trichomonascaceae > Wickerhamiella > Wickerhamiella kazuoi. The sequence goes on along the minus strand of JANIVI010000032.1, from coordinate 15,211 downwards.
AGGGCCGCACCGTCCTGTGCCTGTACAGAAAACCCGTTAGGTACGCGCCAGATGCCGATCGTGCCGTCGTCTGACGCGGTGACGACTTCCTCGCTGTCAAACGGGTTCCAGTCGGTGTCCAAAACGGCACCACGGTGGCCGTTGAACAGCGGGAAGCGGTCGGGCAGCTTACCCAGCTGGCTCAAAGGCAGAACTGCGAATGCACCACCGCCTGAAGCATTCCAGCAGAGCGACACGTACTTGCCGTTGGCCTTGGCGAGGTTCGAGTCGAATGCATTCTTCGTGAGTCGAATGTTGTCAAAAGTCCTGTCCTTCTTGAACGGCGCACCGTAAACGTGCCTGTATTTGGAGGCCCGGACCGTGCTCATCGTCGTGTGGGGGGAGGGTCTGTGGGGAGGGAGGGTGTCGAATAAGGTTACAGGGTAGCTGGGGGATGGTCCCTCCCGGACGACAACACTGCAGCAGCACGCGGGCTGGGAGTGCACCCGGACCAGCCGGGCGCGTGCAGCTTGGGGGTACCTGCCTAAGCGAGCACCGGCAACGCGACCGGCTGCTTATGGGCGCGACACGAGCGCGCAACCAGGATAAGCACAGAATTTGACCTTTGGCTAATCGTTGACTTTCTTCGCTATACTATTTAACTCTTGGCAACCTTGAACACGGCCGCAGCAGCGTCCTGTGGCTTGAACGTGGCCTCGCTGGTGTGTCCGTTTGTCTGACTTTCGATGACACCCGGCGCGACCACATCGATCTCGATGCCGTGGCCTTGTACCTGTTTTTTCAATACCTTTGTGAGTGCCGCCAGCGCTGCCTTGGCAACCTCTGTGCGCTCTTCAGATGCCTCGGCTTGATCTACGTTCTCGGTCACAAAGATTACGCTGCCCGAGACGTTGTTGCGGATCATGCGCCGGATGAGGTTTCTCGAAAGCACAATTGACGGGTGCAGCGATTCGTCGACGATTTTTGCGTGGTCAAGCTCTGGCGCGTCGATTAGCTCACGTAGCGTGCCCACGCCCCAAGTGTTCACCAAAACATCAATTGTATCCTCAACGTCGAGCACAGCGCCCTTCTCTTCGTAGTCTACACGCCAAATACGGTTCTGTTGCTCCTTGCCGCTTTGTGGAAGGTCACGAAGCCGGTCAGTCAACTTTTTCTGGTTGCTGTCGGCAAGGATGACGGAGTAGTTGGCGCGCGCGAAAATCTCGGCGATGCTGAAACCGAGCTCTGCCGTGGCACCTGTGACAAGAACTTTAGGCATATTTGTGAAAAAGAACTGTATGCTTGCTATATCTCGCAACGCTTCTTTATACTCCACGGGCGATCTGCGCCCTAAACCGTTGTGAGGTGGGCGGGTTGCTCTCAGTGCCGGCTCGCTGCTCTACTGGCGCATTCGAGCTCAATCCACCTGCAAAACTGTATTTAGCGCGCATTGAAGGTAAAGCTTCTTCTCGAGATCAAAATCAAATACCAGTGGCTCCTAATGTCTCTCTGCCCTGTGCGATAAACGCTGGTGGCTTTGGAAGCTGCCGGAGAGAAGCAAGTTTAGACCTAGACCTGCGACATTCCGAATTACGCAAGCTTCAATTTGTTATCGCGAGTGCTCGACCTCCCTCAGTCTCATTCTCCTGCTGTACAAGCCAGGAGGACCGCGCTAAATCTATTCGAGCTAACCCTGCGGCGTCAGCCCTGATCTAACGGCGCCCGTGCTGACGCGGGGCCTCATGATGGGTGGGCCGGTGAGGCTGACCCGGGGTGGTTCCCCACGAATCTTCGCTTAGTAGCGGCCTGAGTCCTTATCGGCGGCTATTGTTCGACTCGGGAAACCTGCCGTCATGACGCTCACAACCATCTCCCCCATCACGAACTCGGCGATCATTGAGACGCCGGAGGTTTCCGCTGCCGAAGCAGCAAAGCGCGCCGAGCGCTCCGCCGCCGCGCAGCGCGAGTGGGCTCGCGAATCGCTCGATGCACGCAAGGCTAAGGTCGCGAAGCTCCTTGATCTGTGGGAAAACAACGCCGACGAACTCGGTGCCAAGATCACCGAGCAGATGGGACGCCCCATTGCCTACACGCCCGGTGAAGTGCGCACTGCTGTCGCGCGCGGGCGCACAATGCTCGAGTACGCCGACAAGGCGCTGGCTCGCGTCGATGTCGACCCCGCGTCGCGCCCCCAGATCGAAAAGTATTTGACGCGCGAGCCGCGCGGCGTCGCCCTCATCGTGTTCCCCTGGAACTACCCGTACCTGACGCTCGTCAATGCCCTGGTGCCTGCGCTGCTGGCTGGCAACTCGGCTTTGATCAAACCGTCGCCGCAGACTCCGCAGGTCGCCGACGCAGTCGAACAGTATGCGGCCGAGGCCGGCCTCCCCAAGGACCTCGTAATTGCCGTTCACACGGGCGACAACGATGTCGTTGCGTCGCTTGTTCGGCACCCGCTCGTGCAGGCCGTGTCATTCACGGGCTCGGTGGCCGGCGGGCTCGCTGTCCAGCAGGCCGCTTCCAAGCGCACGATTCCCGTGACGCTAGAGCTCGGCGGAAACGACGCCGCGTACGTGCGTGATGATGTCGATATTCCGGCGGCCGCCGATGCTGTTGCCGACGGCGCGCTCTTCAATTCGGGTCAGTCGTGCTGCAGCGTCGAGCGCGTCTACGTGCACGCACGGGTTTACGATGCGTTCGTTGCCGAGGTCACGCGCATTGTGCGCGCGTACAAAGTCGGCGACCCGCGCAAGGACGGCGTGCAGCTCGGGCCCCTTGTGTCGGCCGCGGCGGCCAAGCGCGTGCGCGCCGACGTTGCCGCTGCAGTAAAGTCTGGCGCGCGCTCTCTCGTCCCAGATACAGCGGCCGCCGAGGGCCTCGGCGATGCCTACGTCTCGCCCCAGGTGCTCGTGGACCTGCCAGCTGACAGCCCGATCCTCCTCGAGGAGACTTTCGGCCCTGTATTGCCCATCGTCAAGGTCGAGAGCGACGAAGAGGCCGTGCGCCTCATCAACGACTCAAAGTACGGCCTAACCGCCTCCGTGTGGACGAAGGACACCGACAAGGGCGACGAGCTGGCAGGCCAGCTCGACGCCGGTACTGTCTACGTCAACCGCTGTGATTACCCGGACCCGCACCTCGCATGGACCGGCTACCGCGACAGCGGCCGCGGCGTTTCGCTTTCGCCGTTCGGCTTCGACTTTTGGGTGCGCCTCAAGAGCCACCACAACAAGCTCAAATAGTCGCTGTACCTCTATATACAAAATCATTGCTTTGATTTTCTTTTTCTTTATCTATCTATCTTTGGCGCCAAGCCGGCGCAGGCGCCGTCGATCCCCTCCTCCCCTCCCCGCTGCCTTTCCCTTCCGTTCCTGCTGCCAGCATGTCCCCACCTCAGCAACTCAACCCTTGCCTTGGTGACTCGCTACGTTATTCAGCCCCCTCCGCTATCGGTCGCCACGTTTGTCAGTGGCTAGGGTTGGAGGTCGATGCACTGCGTGTTCGCTCGTGTAGTCAACGACGGCGGGGTGAGGCGCACGGAGGGGCAATTGGCATTTCCGGCATGTGCATCAGCCATTCGTTGTGACGACTCTACAGAACCCCGGCCACATGTTTCAATTTCGCGCCAGCTTTTCCGCTGTGCCCACCATCGACTTCCCGTCGAGCACTCCAAGTGTTGAGCCGCCTTAGCTCGTGCCACTACACGTGACGTGGTGCAAGGCGAGATGTACGGGGTACATGGAGTCAGATATATAACTCGTCTCGCGGACTCGGGCCAATCTCAACCCTCCATCCTCGATCATGTCTCTTCGTCTCGGTTCCAAGGCCCCCAACTTCAAGGCTGAGACCTCGAACGGTCCCATTGACTTCCACGAGTACCTCGGTGACTCGTGGGGAATCATCTTCTCGCACCCCGACGACTTCACCCCCGTCTGCACGACCGAGCTCGGCGCTTTCGCCAAGCTCGAGCCTGAGTTCGCGAAGCGTGGCGTCAAGCTCGTGGGTCTGTCGGCCAACACTGCCGACTCGCACAAGGATTGGATCAAGGACATTGACGAGGTCACCGGCTCCCGCCTGACTTTCCCCATTGTCGCGGACCCTGAGCGCAAGATCGCCGCCGCCTACGACATGATTGACCAGCAGGATGCCACGAATGTTGACTCGAAGGGTCTGCCCCTGACCATCCGCTCAGTCTTCATCATTGACCCCAAGAAGACCATCCGTCTCATCCTTGCCTACCCCGCGTCGACCGGCCGTAACACTGCCGAGGTCCTGCGTGTTGTGGACTCGCTGCAGACCGGTGACAAGCACCGCGTCACCACCCCCATCAACTGGACTCCTGGTGACGACGTCATTGTCGCTCCCTCGGTGTCGAACGAGGAGGCCAAGAAGCTTTTCCCCAAGTTCCGCACCATCAAGCCTTACCTGCGCCTGACGCCTCTGGAGGAGAACAACTAGACGTCCGGTTCAATTTGCCGGTGAGCTTTTCTCTACCTATATAAATCTAGGGGATTGTGTTCCATAAAAAATACAGACTTTTGTGACATCGCAATGGTGAAGCAAGTTGCCAGTCGAGCACCGGTTGGCCCGGCCCTAACCGCGTCGGCTGACGCGACGCGAGACGGGCTGCGCAGAAACTTGCGCGCGTGGGTCCAAGCTTTTGCAAGCACCGCCACAAGTCGCCGCTCGCCACCGTTATGGACGGACCCAAAGGCGACGAGCGGCCGGACACAGATGCGGTGCTTCCAGATAACACAGCGGCCGCGGCCGAAATCACAATGCAGATCATCCGCGAGAGCTACGCGCTGTTCTTGCACGAGACTAAGCGTGCCGCCACGGCTGAAGCACAGGAGGCGGCGCGTGGCCTTTATGAGGATTTCGCCGACAACTGTGTACGCTTCTTTTCCCAAAGCTCGGCCGCGCAACCGGACCTCCACTGGTTCAGTGGTTCGGACGAATTGCGCCTCTATGCACAGCATTCAACCATCGTCTTCACATATACGGATGAGGCGGCAAAAGCTTTGAGACCGCCGTACCTTGAGAACCTTAGCAAGCGTCTCGGCACATGTGCAACGTGTGCTCGCATCTACCAAAGTGGCAGAGGCAAGCACCTCAGCTCACTCGCGGAGACCTTGGGTGTACCCACGGCAAATCTGCAAGTCCTGAATGACAGCATGGACGCTTACGACGTCGCTCGTCTCAAGTCCGCGCTACAAAGACTCTTGAGTTCTTCAAGCGAGAATTCGCCAGCAAATGTGACAGCACCTGTTTCCGGCATGGGCCCGCTGGTAGTAGAGGCCATGTTTTCCGAGACGCTCTTGGGCGACCCGGCAAATGTACGCCTTCTGCTTGAGTTGGGGGTAATCACGCAAAAGCACAGTGATTTGGAGAAACTTGGTCAATTTTCCGTGTCACCGATGTCAATTCCATTGGCGTTCGATAATTCAATCGCTGCGAGTGAGCTCGGCTGGCGCCAGCTGCACACAGCACCAGTAGACTTTTGGACCCCTACCCGCGTGCAGCTGATTGACAGTTACGTCAAAGCGCTAGAATCCGAGGTAACATCAAGCGAGGCTCACAGATTAAGATTGACCCAAGCGAAGATGCTACGACTACTGGTTAAAATTCCTCAGGCACGTCAGCTTATTGCGAACATCTTCGAGAGACAGACTCAGCGCGTTCAGGGTCAGCGGGAACGCGACGCTATCTGCACGTTAATTGAGATTGTGCAGCTCCCACGTGATCACGTGCAGCTCGACAAGGTGGTGGATATAATAGAGACTGCTTTGCGTTCAGTGCAGCTAACTGACGTGGAGCCAAGGTTACTGGCGAAGCTAGTGCATATTTTTGTCACCAATTTGATGAATGAGTTTGATTCTCAGAGTGTGCAGGTCGCTGTTAGAAACTTGGCGATGACTTTCTATGAGTCCAGCGGCAAAGGCGCTAAAAGTGCTGCAATGTCCCTTCTGACAACTGCGTTGTCTCTTTCTCCCTCTTCAAATCATCATCTTGGCAAAGCTGCTGATATAAAGTCTCTCCAAGTGCGCACTTTGGTCTTTGATTCGGCTTTGGAGATCTCGAGCACGCTACTCGAACTTGGAGACGAGTCTGGCAGCTCTGCCAGCAAGTTTGCAACGGTGCTCATGAACTATGCCGTACACCAGTGCCTGAATACAAGTGAAGGGTCACAAGTTGAGGTTAAAAAACTCGAGCTTGCTGTCAACGTCATTCGCTCGTCAGCTTCACATCTCTTGGCCAAAGCAGTCCTCGCAGGTCTCGAATACGTTGCGTTTGTGCCAGAGGTCTACTCTTCAAATGAAGATCCAACTGCACTACAGACCGCATTGACGCATCTTTTCGTCTCTATGGCGCCCTATGAGCCTTTTGACGGCCGGCCGGACACGAAAAAATCGCTGACAGCACTATTCTTGTTAACTTCAGTTCCATCTCCGAGTCTTTCTGATGCAGCCCACAAGTGCTACTCAATCGAAGCTGCGATCGGAGCGAATCCAACGCAAGCCTTGTCGGCCTTAGTTTTTGCTATGGAGTACGTGATAGCCCAAAGCATTGTATTCTTGCAGCCTGGCCTATTTGCTCTGTCAACTAGTGCGCTCCGCCAGCTCAGGAAGACACCTATTGACACAGGCGACAAACCTACTGGCCTCATGGTTGATCTCGTTGACGTCTATCTGAAACGTGCGTGGCAGTTCGTGGCAACCGCGCTGCAATCTCTGAGTTCCTGGCCCTCGGCATTCAGCTCTTCCCGCCATTTAGAGGTGGCTGTCGCGCTTCGACAGCTCTTCGACTTTTCTCAAGGTTTGCTCGATTGGAACTCTGAACTCATGAGTATTCCTTGGGTGGATTTAAATCTTGCCCACATTCCAAAACGTCTCTCTGCTAGAATTGAGCCTTTTGCCCAGAAAGTGCCTGTGCTACTACAACTCTCATCCGAGGATTTACGCTTCAAAGGTGTCACACTGAACGTCGACGTGCTTCTCTTTCTCAAAAATAATCACCTCGCAATCGCAAATACAATGCTGGCTCAGCTTGACTCGTTGGCCTCCGGGGCAACTAAGTCAAAGCTCTCTTCTGACGACTTTCAACGCCTTTCTGGCGCTTTGGGTCGCTTGGACGAAGGTGCCGGGCGGCGTCTTATGGCCGCAGCACAACACACGCATCCGGCACCACCCATGACTCCGTCTCAACCGCAGTCGCAAGGCTACTTCCAACCGGCCTCTAGCACTGGGACCAATGGTACCACTGCAACTCTCCCGAAGGTGGGCACCACATCCCCGAGCAAACAACGCTCCTTAACAGACTTTTTCAAGCTTGTCACGCGCGAGGATGTTCCAGCGCCGCGCCCTCCACGGATTAACAATCATATTGTTGAAGCAAGTGCGCCGAAAACACTGTCAAAAATGGAACAGATCAAGCAATCACTACGTGAAACAAACACCCAGAGCGTGGGAGCGCGGGCTCTTCATGCTGTTTCCACGAAAGCTAGCAACTCCCGGGAAATCCATCCAGCCAGGCCTGCAGGCTTCAATCCACGAAAGAAGGAGCCCGAGGAGGGCAGAGCTGCACCCAGTCACAAGTCTGAGGACGCCTTCTCAGACTCATCGGTGAGCGATAACAGCGACGACAGCGACCCCGAGTCTGCCCACGGGCCGCTCCGCGCATTGGGTAAAACCAAGATTCGGAACATTGATAGTATTCAGCGCGGGAGCGTTGCGGCCCCAGGTGCACTACGCCGTGCACCACCTCCAATTAACCGCGTCGAAATCGAGCGACGCAGGATGAAGCAACGACTACTCGTGGACCTTTCAGAACTATACAAAACTATGCTCACGTGGGAATTCTACGACACAGCGGACTACCCAAAAGGCTTCACTGCCGACAAAATTCAAGTCCCAGATCGCTTCAACAGTGTGGAGCAGTATGCGCGCATTATGGAGCCACTGCTGCACCTAGAGGCGTGGCAAGGCCTGAAACGTGCACGCGAAGAGGATGACGGCAAGCCGTTCCTGCTGACTCTTGGTAAGCTTTCCCGGGTGGACGATTTCGTAGATGTCCATGCCAGTCTTCCCAGAACAACGTTTGCAGAAGAGCATCTGAACGACTCTGACATTTTGCTGCTGTACTTTGATGGCAACAAAGAGCCTCAGGAAGCTGTGAAGCCGCGGAGAAGTTATACGCATGTTTTGGTGAAGATAAAGGAAGGGAGCATCAAATATGCAGCCAAGGGAGTGGTTGATTTCCAGCTGCGAACGTACCAGGCGGAAGCAATCAAGCCTTATCTCATCCCGACCCGACAAATCCACGCGGTTCGTGTAATGTCTGTGACCACAATCGAGCGCGAGTACAGTGCGCTGCAAGCGCTACCCTATTATGATCTTCTTGACAACATTTTACGTGCTGAGCCGGCGGCGCTCGCGCCTCCGCGTCCCCACGTTGTAGCTGGTTATAGGAAGGCGCTTGATCTCAATGAGTCTCAGGCCCTTGCCGTACACCAGGCTGTGACAGCACGTGGCTTCTCGCTTATCCAAGGACCACCTGGTACTGGAAAAACAAAGACCATCATTGCTACTATTGGTGCATTTTTCACTGGTGGAATCGGTACCAAACGTCTTCTTGTTTGTGCACCCTCGAATGCTGCTGTCGACGAAATTCTCTCTCGCTTAAAGCAGGGTCTGGTTGATAGCAATGGGAAAGCTCTGGACCTCCGTTTAGTGCGGTTAGGCCGCAAAGAAGCGATGAGCGACCAGGTTCGAGAGTTTTCCTTAGAGGAGCAGGTGGAGCGCTCGTTCTCGTCCAAGGCTGAGGCTCCCGATAGTGCCCTCGCGCAGAAGCTTGATGTACTCCGCCGTCAGCGCATGGAAGTCATCCGCGAGCTCGAAGACGGTGAAAGTGCAATGAGCGGTGAAAAATTCAGTGCGTTGACGCGTAAGAGCGAGGATCTGCTGACGGCTATTAAAGAAAGGGAAAAACTCCTTGATGCCCAACGTGCCAGGCTCGAGTCAGTGTCGCGAAACAAAGATGCTGAGTACAAGAAGATTCAGAAAGAAATCTTGTCGAACTGTCATGTTGTATGCTCGACGCTCTCAGGAAGCGCGCATGCCCAACTTGCTGCGCTTGAGATGGCCTTTAGTACCGTTGTGATCGATGAGGCAGCTCAGAGTGTAGAGCTCTCAGCGCTCATTCCCCTCAGATACGGCGCCCAAAACTGCGTGATGGTTGGGGATCCAAACCAATTGCCACCAACAGTACTCTCACAAGCGTCGGCCAACCTGAAGTACGATCAGAGTCTATTTGTCCGCATGTTCAACCAGCATCGGGGTAAGGTGAGTATGCTTGACACACAATTCAGAATGCATCCTGACATCGCTCGTTTCCCCTCCGACGAATTCTACGGTGGGCGACTGCGCAACGGCCCGAACATGATAGAGAAAACCGCGCGGCCATGGCACGCCAATGCATTGTTTCCCCCTTTTCGCTTCATTGACGTGCATGGTAGCCAGGAACGGAACAATATGCAGTCCTGGCGAAATCGTACCGAGGTAACGTTAGTTGTGGAATTGGTAGAGGAGCTCATGGCCACTTTCCGAGACATCGATTTCAGTGGCAAGATAGGCGTGGTGTCGCCGTACAAACAACAAGTCAATGACCTGCGGTCAACATTCATTCGCCGCTTCGACCGCGACATTGTTAACCGTATCGACATCAGCTCAATTGATGGTTTCCAAGGACAAGAAAAGGACATTATCATTTTCTCGTGTGTGCGTGCTGATACCCAATCTGGCAGCATCGGTTTCTTGGCTGATATACGCCGCATGAACGTCGGCTTAACCCGCGCGCGCTCATCTTTGTGGGTTTTGGGCAACAGCAAGACTTTGTCGAGAAATAAGGAATGGCGGCGTCTTGTTGACATGGCTCGTAGCCATGACAGCTGGTTTGCTCCGGGCATTCGCCCGGGCGATATCCGCGGCGGTAGGCTAAACACCAACTGGAAGGCAGCTAGCCCACAGATGAGTTCGCATCGCACTGCCGACCTGGCAGCGAAGATAGAGGGTGCACGCGCTGAGGCGGTGCCACGCGTTAACGGCGATACCAAGCCGCTCTTTAAGGTTCCTGCTAAACGCGAACACACCGATCTCCCGTATTCTGAAGCTGATGAGGATGCTCGTCGAAGCGGCACCGGCCGGCCAGTACCTTCCCGCGAGACTTCTGTTCCGCTGCGTGCACAGGGATCCAATTTCTCGCGAGACGTCAATGGCCCTCCGCGCAAGCGTCAGGACAAAAATGGTGGAGCCTCATTCCTCCGCAGCACTCGCAGGCCAAATAGGCGGCCCTGAGCGTGCTTTATTTATATACATACTTGCATCGCATTCCCACTCCGTTAATGCCCGTAGTCTCGGGCTATACCGGCTCGGCCGGTCTTGAGCTCTGCGAACTCCTCAGTCATCTCAACGTGCTCAGTGCCTAGTCCACGCCAGCTGCGTGTGTGTAGGTGCTCAGCTGCCGTCGACCTCGTATTCCTGACCGTGAGGCTGTTTGATGTGTAGGTGAGTGACTGCTCGTCGGTACCAATGTCGAGGTGTCTGACCTGACGCAATGGTGCATTGGCATTGTTCAGAACAAATCTACCTGTTGCAGGATCCCACATGGGCTCTTCATCCTCCTCGTCGTCTACGTCACCGCCGCCATTTGGGTCGCCCAGCTTGAGCACCTGCTCGAAATCGATATGCCATTCACCGAGGCCAGAATTAGTGAGCGCGATATGAAGCTCATGCGGGGTAACAATAGGCTTGAAGTAGTTCTGCGAATCCACAATCATACCCCCAAGCGGGCAACCCAAGACTACCCACACATCAATGGCTTCGAAGTTCGCTAACTTGGGCACGTTGGGCTTGCCTACAACGAATGTGTAGAACTTCTTATCGGCACCACGTATCCATTGCTTTACTGTATCAAGCACATCGATCATATACTTGAGGCTCAGTGTATTTACCAAGATACCGACGGTGCCAGCCGTCCGCGCAGCCTGCACTTTCTGGTACCTTCGCGTTAATACGTGATTGATGTGCACGGTCGGCACGTCCGCTTTCGAAACATCAAGCACATCAATTTGGGACACCACAGTCGACATGTGAAGCAGCAAAGATGATGAAGGAGCGCCTGCGCTCAGATAAATAAGCTTGTGCGACGAAGGGTCTTCAAGCGGTATGACGCGGTTAGGGAGGACTTCCGAAACGGTCGAATTCGATACCCCCGTATCCAGACTGGGCTCATAAGCCGGAATAAATAGGCCTCTTGAGGGTCGGGCCAACACGAGCTCCGGAAATTCTTGGCCAAGTTCCTCGAGAAGCGCCGTGTACTGTGTGTCACTATAAAGAATGGTTCCACTAGTGCCCAAGGCCGTGATCTTCTCGAACAACACTTTCTTGATATCGTCTGTAGTTCCCAGCTCCTCCATAACGTACACAACTGGTATCGAACGCACAGGATTTAGGCATGCATTTCCGAAATGGAAAATGACGTCTGCATTGATATGCTGCGCGGCCACCTCATCAACGCAACACGGTGAGTACGATGTATCTGCAAGAACGTAAACCCTCATGCTTTTCTCTTGCGCATCAAGTGCCCTTTCGACAGCCGTCGCAACATTTGTTGAATCTTGTACAAGCTCATCTGGAAATTGAAGACAAGGACGCCCAAAACCATGCGTGACGATATGCGTCGCTATATCATCAATGTGATAGACCTGGGCCAGTACCTCTGGACTATAGGCTGGTCGCGAGCGGTCAGAAGCCTCTACCTTGGCGTATTCGGGCTCCGTAGATAAAACAGGCGCTGCCGACATGCGCAGTAAATTACCAGTAGAAGCCGATGGATCAGGTGATCTCCCATTTAACCTTGTATTGCAGATCAGGCTGGCGAGGCTCTCTCCCTGCCCTAAAATAAATTAGGTAAACGCGCGCTCCGCCTGACCAACTCGCGTCGAGCCACGCCTGACCCCCTGGCCGCTCTCACATGAATATTCCCGAGCTCTTGAGAGCTACGCACTCGCCTGATGCGGCATTGCGCAATTCCGCTGAGTCGCAGATTTCCGAGTCGGCGAGTACGGACCCTGCTGCGCTTCTTGAGGGTCTCTTCGCAATCGCCGAAGACCCCGGCGCGGACACGCCGATTGCCCAATCGGCCGTACTAGTTACGAAGACCGTCGTCCAGCAGCATTGGGGGCCAGGATTTGAACAGTTTAAGGGTCCAATTTGGCCTGAAACAATTCGTGAAGCCGTGCGCACAAAGCTACTTCAAATCATGGAAACCACCCAACGCCCCCTCATTCGAGCAGCAATTGGGTCCGTTATAGGTCGCATCGGCTCTCTCGAGTATCCTGACGAGTGGCCGGTTCTTGTTCCACGTGCTCTCGAGCTTCTCGGTAACGAAAATACGCTGGCAAACGGCTTGTCCCTGCTTAAAGAGCTCCTAGCTGACACTGTGCGTGAGAGCGATTTTTTCGAATCAGGTCAGCTCATCATGGACCGTTTATACAGTGCCGCAACTAATCGTGAATTCTCATTGCCAGCTATTGAGTGTTTCCACGAATGTATCAATTTCTTTCTTATGGGTGACGACGACCAACTGCCTATCCTTGAAACCGTTGCTAAGGGTTATATCCGGCAGTGGGACGCCTTATTTGCGCAACTAATCTCTACAGATGCTAGTGCTGCAACACAAAACGAGATTATTGGCACACTCAATGATATCAGCTCTGCATTTCCTACATTGGTTGCCCCGGACATCCCCACCTTGTTTGAGACCGTCCTTGTTAAACTTGAGCAGTCCTCCAGCGACAGCAAATCTGGTGCACATCAGGAAGTACTCTCCACGCAGCTAGCATTCCTGGAATTCTGTATAGAGAGCCAAGGTGGCCGATCTATTGTGCAGTCGCTTTCTGACGAGGACACCCTCAAGCGTTTAGTTACCCTCTGTGTTCGTTTCAGTGAAGTCCCTCCGGACCTTCAACATCTATGGGCGGACGACTTCAATGAGTTTGTCACGCACGAGGCCGATTTGGCCACTGATAAATGGCCAAGACCTAGCGCAGGAATGCTTATCTCCGTCCTCCGGAGCCCAAGCCTACTAAGGTCCCTTTACACTGAAGCGGAGGCAGCCAGTTCGTGGATGCGCCGCGAGGCCTGTCTCTTTTTGATCTCGCAGGTCTTGCACGAGATTGCCATCGAGAGTCAGACCCTAAGCACCGAGAACATCGAAGGCTTGATACGACTTGTCGAGGCTACAGCTAGCGAAGCACTGCTCCGCGCTCGGCAAGTTATCACTGCAGGTGATCTGGCGAAATACCTCAACAACCGCGTAGACGACGCGACCAAGCTGCGACTCGTCTCGTCTGCGATGAACATCACGGAAGCGTCCCGTGATGTTGAGAAAATTGCTAGCCTCAAAACGATTGCTGTGGCTTGTGACCTGTTTCCGCAAGAGGTGCGCCAATATCAGCAACAGTTCTTTAGTCTGGTCGCTTCTCTAGTCCCGGATGCTGAGGAAGAAACGCCGAGCTTTCTGGTTGATGTTTTCCTAAGTGTGATTCGCGTCGACTTCGAGACAGCGATTCAGACTGCCGACGTTTTCGCCTTGTTCTTCTCGCTGGTCGAGAAGGATGTGGCGAATATTGAGCTCAATGTCGAATTACTGACTGTTGTCGAGGAGATGCTTAGCTGGGCGGAAGGTAAGCCAGATGCGCTCAACCTGATCATGCGCCAGCTACTGGCGCCCGTGTTCCGCATCTTGAATGAGAGCCGTACTTCCGACTTTGAATTCACGAGCGAGCTTCAGTTTGCACTTGATCTCTCTTCTGTGGTATTTGAGCGGGTCCAAGATATTCCCGACCAGGCTCAACTCATGGACATATTCTACGATCTTTTGTCGACGAGTCAAGACAATCAGATTCTCCAGGCTGGCTCTAGTGCTTACGCCGTGCTTTTGGAGCGCGTAGGCCATGATAGCAAAGTGAGCGGTGATGCACTGCAGAAAATGCTTAGCGTCGCAGCTAAGCTACTAGACCCTGCACTGGACGACCAGGCCGGGCTAGCATCTGGCCGTCTTGTGAGTGCAATGATCGAGAACTTCAGCAGTCAACTCAGTGGTGTACTTGATGAGGTTGTGGTTGCCACGGCGCGGCGCCTCGCGGCGGCCTCTAACGCGCTGCTGCTTGAGGGTCTGACGCTGGTGTTCTGCCAGCTCGTCCTCAAGAACGCTGCGGGTGTTATAGATTTGTTGGCCCGCAATGACTTGCTCGAACCTGTTATGGACAAATGGCTGACGACTTTTGGCGTGGTGCGCGGCATCGACGAAATTCACCAGAACATCACGGCCCTGCAAGCGCTGTATAACCTCAACGACCCTCGTCTGGCCGCGATTGTCGTCAATGACGAACCCATAGTGCCACGCGATGTTATTATCACGCGCTCAAAGGCCAAAAATCTTCAATTCACCAAGGTCTCGCTCCCGGTCAAAATCATCAAGCTGCTCATCAAAGAGCTCGGCCAGGCTCCCGCGCCCGCTGACGGTGACGGATATGGCGAAGACGATGACGACTGGGACGATGAGCTCACGTTTGGCCCCGATGGGCAGAACCAGATCGATGCGCGCACGTACCGCCTCATTTTGGATTGGATCAAAGAGATCGGCCAAAGGAACATGGACTGGTACGCGCAGCTCACCGAGCAAGAGCGCGCGACGCTCCTGGAGGCATCACAGCAAGCGAGCTGATTAGAGCTAGCGTCGACGAAGCCGGTCTTCGTTCAAGCGTGAACATAGCATAAAACTGCATCTAATATTAACTGTCCCTACCGCACCTGTGTGGCTCGCCGCGACGCTAGCCGTGGCGACGCGCGACGCTAGCCGTGGCGACGCGCGACGCTAGCCGTGGCGACGCGCGTCGCGGCCGGGGATCCCGCTTTCCCGGCTGACATGCTGGCGGCGTTCGTGGTTTTCGAGGCGGCACTGTTGGCGCTGCTCGTCGCAGCGCCGCAGTTCGACACGTCGTCGCAGCTGCTCGTCCCGGCAAACTCGGCGCTCGAGCGGCTTGCCCAACGGCTCGTCACATGGGACAATCTCTACTATCTGACGACCGCGCAGCGCGGCGTGCGCTACGAGCACGAGTACGCGTTTAGCCAGGCGTGGTCCGCGGTGATCCGCGCGGCCGCGCGGCCGC